>APFE031377485.1:0-15965 GCA_000404065.3 Pinus taeda
AGGTCTCACGCTGTTTTGGCATAAATAGGTACTTCTTTAAGAACTTGTAACAGAGGAATCCGTACGTGCAGGTTTTGCAACTCCCTAAGAAAATCGGATTCAGATTGTGAGGTCATTCTAGTCTCAATTAATCTCTGAGGATATGGAGGATCTTGAGTCATAACAACCGAATTGGTTGCTATAGGTGTAATAGCCTTACTCTAGTTGGTTGTTACAGGAGTAATACTTCTTCTCGGTTTGGTTATTATAGGTGTAACAATCTACTCTGTATCGATTTTGGTTTAATCACCTTACCCAACTGTAGTTGAATTTTGTTAAGTCCGACGGGAGTGATAAGGTAAGTCTAGAAGATAGTTAGAGCCTCTATGCTCTGGGTTGCTTTATTATTCAGTTTAGGGTTAGGTTGCACAGGTAATTGGGGTTGCACAGGAGGTGCAAGAACATGAGTTTGGAAAGGGGGCAAGTGTAGTTGTTGTTGCATTGGTAATCTAGAGGGAACTGGACTTTGGGCATTCCCCATCAAATTTTGATTCCAATGATATGGTTGAGATGGAGGATATTGAATACACAGAGAGGGGGACCACTAGTTCCAAGGCGAAGGAAATTGTGTTGGATAAGGAGTGAGTATTGCCATGGATATTGTTGAGCGTTATATGCATTATTCCACGAATTAAAAGAAGAAAAATCCTGGGACATACATGGGGGTCGTGGCTGCCATGGTCTCCTGGGCCCAATGAAATAAGAGCACTGAACTTCTTCACTCGACTCTCTAAGCACTACTTTCAATATGGGAAGCTCCAGACATTGACCTGTAGGATGTTCTAGTTCATAAATATTGCACAAACTGATGTTGTTCATTTCACAATCCCTCAAGGGATGTTTCTCTTTGCATTTTAGACAGAACACAACTAAAGTTGTATCAGCTTCCCCTTGTGCCTTCTTGATCCGTGTTGTCATTATCTGAGTAGATAAAGTACTAAGGAGGTTGGTTTTGAAATTTTCAAATAAATTCTTGATCTCTCCTCTGGTTACTCCTCCACTTGCAGATTTTTGTATTCGGGAAGAGGCATCTCAGATTGTGCTTCTTCCCTTCGACAATCCTCTAGAGCATCTCAGACATAACTTTATTATCTCAATGAATGGTTCCTGAGATATGTCCCCCTTCCCTAATAGATTCATGGTATCAAGGTAGTTCTCCCTCATTCCCCTTATGAATATTGTCTTCAAGATCTCTTGATCTAAATCACTGTGTTTAAATGTCTGAAATTGTAATGAAATCACTCCACATAGTCCTCCAGACTCTCATCCTCCTTTTGTTTCATCCTAAATATTTCCTCTCTTAAGTCCCTAGTTCTACAATAATCTTAATACTTTGATAAAATTGTCTCCTTCATGTCACTCCATGTTCGAATAGAAGTAGAGCTTAACCCCATGAACCATCTCAGGGCTACTCCTTTTAGAGTAGCAAGAAATAATTTTAGTTTCCGAGCATCTGAAACATAGTCATATCTCGTGTACAAGACATAAAATTCAAAAAAGAAGGTGTCATGATCTTCTACAGTCATTCCTTCAAAAGATGGTAGAGATGATAAAGGAATGTTTTTCGTGGGAGCCTCGCCTCTGATATCCCCAATTGGGAACTAAAAGGTGGTGACAATAGCATATGTTTTAGTGTTGTTGTTATTGTTGTCCCCCATTCTTGACCCTTCTGATCCTTGCTTTAATAGGTGTTCTTCAAACCATTCTAGTGGTTGTCTTGTGGGTGAAATTGGTAGCTTAGGCTACTTCAGGGCTAGTTGTTTCACTACGCTGCCCGAATTTGGATATTTGATAAACCAATAAATGTTCTCCTATTTCAGGATTCTGGTGCTCCCCCTCAGTTTCCCCTTGTCCATCGGTCCTAAGGTTCTGGTTACTAGATTCCCCATGCTTCTCCTGAATTGGATGCTTAGTCTTGGGAGTGTTCTCACTAGATTTAGAATGATATGGTCCTGAGACAGAGGAATTGGAGGCTTCTGTTCTTGTTATGGGAGTAAAAACATTTTGTGGCCCTGTTTTACTTGCGTCTGTCTAAGAACTTGACTATTCTTTTTCTTCCCTTGAGATCAATTCATGGATAAATGTTTTCCTTCCCAAATCTACATTCTTCTTTTCCTTTTTACGACCCATTTTTCTTGTGACTAAATAAGGTGGGGTGTGCTTTTAGTATTTCTATGATTCCTACAATTGCACACATGGACCCTATATGTATTGATTCACACATTAAGTGTCTCAGTTTCAATAGTGGTGAGCCCGCCCAGATATGTTAGAGTGATGCGCAGGTTCTTACCTCTCGTATTACTGCCTAACAATTGAAGAGATGAAGACACGTTTTAAGAAAATACCAAAATGCCACACCCTAAGTTCCCTAGTGATCACAGTGGTGAGACCACCTATGTATATTAGAGAAATGAGTATGTTCTTACCTCTCGTCTTACCACCATCAACTATGGACTAGAAACATTCTATCATCATATAAACAACTTGGTTGAGTGTATCATCAGCTGCCATCCCTGGCAATGATGCTAAAATGTAGTGTTGTATTAATCAATCCTAATTGACCAAGGCTGCAACCATTTAATTGTCAACCCAGGTTAGGTCTGTTATTTCAATGGCATCTGCACTATCTGTGCCGATACACTACAACCAAGAGTGAAAATAGAAAACAATAAAGAATGACACTGAATCAATTACAGAAACTAACATTCATGCAGAAATCAGAAACACTCTACACGAATGGAATCACACGTAACATTTACCAAAACAAATGCGTGCCACATACTATATTGATAACTACACCAACTGGTCAACTACCATACTACTAACCAAACATGTGTAAAAACATATCATAAATCTGGAATTGAAGCAGATATATTCTACAAATTATACAACGATACCGTAAAACCATACAAATGCTAAAAGAAAGGAACAATAATATACAACTACTCTACCACTACAGTCCCTGCTAACGAGGAGGGCCCTTCCTCCCTAGCAGGGGCGCAGGAATGAACACAAGATTAGTTAAGAATTCAACTTGGAAACAACAACAGCATCACCATAGTGTCTTTGATAAAAAGAATAATTAAAAGTTACAGGATCAAAATAGCAATACTCTGTATGTTGTCCCCCATACCCCAGGGATTAAGTTTCTCTTATAGAAACTACGTACCCAAAAATTAGGAATAGATTAGTCATGAGAATCTCATGATTCTCATGCTGATCATAAAATAGAAATTGTTATAACCAGTTCCTAAATGCGATTTCTATTCAAATACATCAGTTAAAATCATAACCACTTAGATCTGTCTCTTTCTAAATAGACAACTCGTAACTTCCAATAGCTGTTGTGTGGAATAGTACCCACGGCTTTGACAGCTCAGTGTAACAACACCCTGCGATAAAGTAACATTTGGGATGTAATAGCAACACTAGATAACAACAACCTTGTAACGACACCGGGGGTGTAACAACAACGTAGTGTAACAACAAGGTCTGTAATAACATCGTGGTGTAACAACAAGCTCTGTAATGACACACAGAGTGTAACAACAATATTTTTCATCCTACTCTTAGATCGTTCAGCGTGGCTATTCATTCCATAACTTCGTTCTTGCGGGCAACATCTGAAAAAGAGGAAAGGATCCAAAAGACTTCTCCAATGCTTACCCTAGTTAGCCATAGAAGGAGATATTGCATCGTTATATATAGCAAAAATGTAAAAATAACATGATGGAAAAATATATTGTTCATAATAAGGAAAAATACAATTACCATGTAAATTTTTGTTGGTCCGAAGGGGAAAAGGTAAAAAACGGGGACAAAAAGTATACAAGATAGGTACAAAAATGACACCTAACAATTTTCTTTCTGAGATGGATGATTAAATGAGGAAGTTGTATGGTGTATTTATACTAATTAGTCCATGTTTGGAGCGTCATGTCTATGAATGGTCATGCCTATAGGAGGGCCGACTTGATCTCAAGGTAGGCCAAATTGAAGAGGCAAAACATTGATTATTTAATTTGTAAATTTGAATCTCTCCAACGATGAGGAGTTAAGAGGTAAATATTGATTGGAAAGGGCTTGAATTCCTCTTTTAACATAAGTAATTATCTCCTTAATCTAGTGTTTCATTTGACATCAATAACACATATTCTTTCAACAATATTCCCCTTTGTTATTGATGGCAACAATATCCTCATATGCTACTCCCCTTATCATCGTGTTGCACCACCTGTCATATTGCTACTCCCCTTGTTAAGATTATGCTTCCCTTGTCATACTATTCCCCTTTAACATCAATAGAAAAGGGTTTCTCTAATGGAATGTAAGAGAGATGAGCCTCATATTTTGATGAAGATGTTCAAATGCTTTTGAAGGTAGGGTTTTTGTGAAGATATCTACGATTTGTTGCTTAGTGTTGACATACTTCTCTGTAACCTCTTCTTGGCGAAAATGGTACTTGATTGGGATATGTTTTGTTTTTGAATGCATGACTGGATATTTAGAGAGGTTGATTGCATTGGTATTGTCACTGTAGCTAGCGATAGGATGATTTGTTACTATATTGACATCCTTCAAGGCTTACTTCATCCATATAATTTGTGTACAATAATTTGTTGTTGCTATGCACTTGACTTTAGTTGCAAAGGGAGATATAGAATATTTTTTCTTACTTAACCAAGATACAAGACTATCTCCTAAGAAGAATGCATTCCCACTAGCACTCTTTCAATTATCAATGCTTCCTTCCTAATCCATATCATTATGCATTTTCAAGGTAATATTTGTGCTCTTACGGTACCATAGTCCAAAATCAAGTGTGTTTTTCAAGTATCTAAGTATACTCTCTATAAATAGCATATGAGATTCCCTAGGGGCTGACTGGAATCTTGCTACCATTCCTACTGCCTACATGATATCTGGTTGCAGATATAGGAGACTTCCAACCATTGGTTTGTAAGGAGTTCCATCCACCATAGGAGATTCATCATCCTTACTTAGATTACAACTTGTAGTCATAAGTGTGTTCATAATAGCACATTCTTCTATCCCAAATTAATTAAGCATATCCCTGAGATATTTTTCTTGTAATATGAACATTCCTGCTTCAGTTTGAGTTAATTGAAGTCCAATAAAGTAATACAATTCTCCAATCATTGACATTTCAAATACTTTTGACATACATTATGCAAATTTGTGACTCATTTCATCATTGTTTCTCCCAAAAATTATATCATCCATGTATACTAGTGTGATTAGTAAGTTGTCTTTGTCCATCTTCATGTAAAGATTTCTTCCTACAACTCCTTTCTTGAATCCTCGTTTTTGAAGATCGTGATCAAGTATAACATACCAAGCTCTTGGTGCTTGATTTAATCCATACAAGGCCTTCTTTAATTTGCGTGCAAAGTATTTATTTTTAGACAAATCAAACCCTTCTACTTTTTCCATGTATACTTATACTTCTAGATCTCCATTTACAAAGCATAAATTCACATCCATTTGATAAGTTTTGAAACTTTTTGAGAAAAAAATGCTAAAAACATCCTTGTAGCCTCTAGCCTAGAAAGAAGAGCATAAGTCTATTCAAAGTTGATTCCTTCAATTTGAGTGTATCCTTTGCACATTAATGTTGCCTTATTTTTGATGATTTTTCCATCTTCATTCAGTTTTTTTCTTATACGCCCACTTGGTTCCTATGAAATTCTTATCCTTTGGACAAGTTAATATCTCCCATGTTACATTCTTTTCAATCCAATTCATCTCTTCTTCCATTACCTTTATCCAATGAGGATCCTTACTTGCTTAAGTGAAATTCTCTAGTTCTATTGTGGATAGCAAGACAATATCATTCATTTTGTTAAAAATAACAACAAGAAATCCTAATTAATTAAATTAGGAATTAAATCGAAATTCTATTCTCATAGAAACTTGGAATAGTTAACTAAGTTAATTTGACTTGGTTATCTCAATAAATTCGATTTGGAAGCCTATCTAGAGTGATGTAGAATGATGCCTAAATTTGAGGGGTCTAGGTTGAGTTATTTTGAGTTGTAATTAATTAACTCAATTCAATTGAGTTAAAGTGAGTTAAACTATTTAAAACAGTTGGATGAACTAGTAGGAGGTCTAATAGTAGGGGTCAGCTTCAATTCTCCACCATTTAACTAAAGATTCACTCATAAATAACTCATGCGTGTCAGTTCAGACGAAGACTCAGTTGAGATTAGAGTTAAGGGACAATGTACTATTAGTTGTATAATTTTCTGAGTTTTACAGATGGTGCATGTAATCAGTAGAAGGCCTATTGATGGATTGCACAATTATGAATGGGGGATTTCCCAATGATATATGGGATAATTCTCTCAAAAAATTGTGCAAGGAAGTAGGATCTTGGCAAGCACCATATTTGGCTAAGTATTGGCTTGAGATGGTTTGTGAAGTAAAGAGATAGATTGTACTTGTACAGAGATTTTTCAGATTGAACAAGCATTATATTTTCTTCTCATATATTCTGGTTAATGCAATATAGATAGTCAGGGTTTTGAGCAGTTACTTTCCCTAGAAAAATATTATGTTATGTGAGAATGAAATTCTTCCTTTTCTGCTTAGTTTTTTCATCGATTAATTTTTGTTTCCATTGATGAGTAGAGTATATTCAAGTCTTTTATTCTAGCATATTACATAAGCAGTTTGAATCTACAAGTAAAAATCTACATGGTATTAGAGTTGAAGACGTTATAGAAGAGGATAAGTCAAGTTTGTTGTGTAGGTGAAATCGAATTTGCAGGTTCATACTTCAGAATTAGTGATATGCCATTCTACAGTTTGAGATTTGAGTATGCCCTAGAGGGCATCTCGAATTACATATCTTGGAAGGACAAGATGGAGGTAGTGCTGGAAGACAAGAGGTTGAAGGAATTCATAGGAACCAAGATTGGCCCCAGGGGTTGAAGGAACCGAGTAAGTGATTTTCTTCAAAACCCTTACTCTAATTTAGGGGTTCTAGCAAGATGTTTATTTATAAGAAAATATGATGGCCCTACTACTGAAGAATTCTTAAGAATGGAAAATTCAACATGTTCGAAAGTTTGGAAAGAGGAAGCATGGTTTTATTTTAGAGATGAGGCTGCCATATGGTGGGACTAACTTAACAAAAGAAAGTTGGTAAGCCTTCCTGATGAAGAATTTGAAAAAGGCCTTTTAGACAAATGGTCTCATGATAGAAAATAGGATAACGGAAAATATAATGGGTTATTTTATGATGGCATCTCTTTATTATAGGTTCATGGATGTATTCAGAAAGAGATCATTGTGTCTATCAATCCTAGTTGTCAGAATAATTTCATCAATATTAATTTGGTAAAAAAATTACAGGTCCAATTAAACATATTGAGCACACACAGGTTGATGATAATGATGTTCAAATTTATAAAGATTTGAAGATTTTTATGTATAAGTATATGTTGCAATCTTATTTTCATGCTTTAGATATAGATGATATGGATGTTTTTTTGGGATACCCTTGGATAGAATCCATTAGTACTGTCAATATTAATGTACAAAAGAAATTCCTGAAGCTATGGTATAAAAAGAAGAAAATTACATTTCAAGATATTTTCAGCAGCAAACAGGTAGTGTCAGAGGAGGCCCAAACAGAAAACGCTATATGTACTAACGCCTCAGATGAGGAGTTCATGGTGAAAGTAATAATGGAAGAAAAGAAACCAAAGCAGGTACAACAAAAGGAAGCCATACCACTCAGGCTTCATTAGGTCGAAAAATGAAGACAACAACACCAATAATCAAGGTTTCAACATATCACCACCTAGACCACCTAGTCAGACAACAACCCATAAGATGGCACAAGATTAGAAACTAGAACAGGGGAAACTAGAAGAAACACAGAGAGGTGGTGTAAGATACCCACAAAACATCTCCACATGGGAATCAAAAGAATTAGTTTCATCTCAAGCGAGCAAGGAAATGTCTAGATCGAGTGGTCAACTTTTTCTTGGATGGCTAAATGCACATGCATAGTACCTGTGGTCTACTATTTTGAGTATATCTTATTATTTGTATTCTTCTCATGTTTCAGGGACGAAACATGTTTGATGGGGTTGGACTGTAGTATACCTAGGGGGGCATAATATGGGATACAGAGGGAGGTATCCAAGGGAATATTGTAACCAATAATGAATGAGTTATAATTAATAAATAAAGTAGTTAATCCACATTATTTAGGGGCCACAATTAGTTAAGAAACAAGACCATGGTATTGGATGTATGGTATTTAGAGACCCATGGTAATTACCCATGGTATTTACCCATGGTATTGGATTTATGGTATTTAGAAACCCATGGTAATTACCCATGGTATTGTATGTATGAAGCCTATATATTGGCTATAGACTCCCCATTGAGATATGTCAAGTATTGTTTTATTGACAAACATATGGCTTGTGGACTATTCTCCTTCATTAACGAGTGATTGTATGGTGTTACCCTACCTCAAGGATTTTTCCATTAATAAAATATTTCAGTTTTATTATCTCTTGTGTGATTTCTAGGGCATATTTTCCATTGTTATATATTTTTAGGTCAGATCCACTACACTTTTACTTAAAATAATACCCCCATCTTAAAAAAATTTAGGACATGGAACAAGGGAATTTTCTAGCACATCTCAAAGAACAACCAGTAAGAGCTTGCATTGAAGCTTACTTGTTGGAAAATAAATCACGACTGACATAATCGAGGTAGAGGAATGGAGCACGTTAAATACTGAGCGTGACTATGCCAAACCTTCCATTATTATAAAGTATTCAAACCTTCCATTATTATAAAGTATTCAATTTAATTACCAAATGGATCCTAGAAATTATAACCAAAAAAAAAAAGAAAAACAAGATAAATCCTCCTCAGCTGAATCTAGAATGTTCCTATATGGGAAAAGCTGAGAAGCTATGGATTTCAAGGACCTATCTTGCAAGAGGAGGAAATTTGCCAGAAAAGTTGCACGGTCTTCTTTCAGTAGGGAATGGAATGAATAATCCTCACACGACACTCGAATGGGAGGAAGTTACACTGCTGAGTGGCAGTTGTTAATGATCTGGAAACCATCCATAGTACCAAGGTGAATGCTAGACAATTGTATACTCTTGAAGGTTTAGAAGAACTATACGGTGTCCATTAAGGGTGTATGCTTGTAAGGATTTCCAACGGATCCCAAATAAAACAAGCATGGCTGCGGGGCAGCTAGTCCCTGCCAATGCAAATTGCAGAACAGTTTTAGCGGACAATGCTAGTTCCAGATTCTGACCGTCTACGTTGTTTTGCCATCAGTACCAGCAATCTGAGACTGCTCTGCATTGCGGATGAAGTCATAGACTTGCAGATAGGGTAGAGGGCAGGGCAATTGGCTATGCCATAGGCGTCTGAAACGAAAATTAGTTGAAGAGAATTCTGTTCTTCTATCCAATGCTCTCCCTGCTTTTGATGGTCGAAAGAGCTTACACAGTGATGCTGAATTTCGGAAGGAGAAAATGGAATTTGTTGTTTCTTTACCTATAAAATCTGCCAAAAGCATTTTGGCCCTTAATGCTGGAGCACATCAATTACCTGGTTCTGATTGTCAAGTAGCAGAGATGAGAAATTGTTCAAGGTAAGCCTTAAGATTGCTTCAAAGCTTGATGGGAAGGACTTAGAAGAGTTTCTGAAGAACAAAAAGGATGATGTCGTTCTTAGAGAAAACCCAACAGAGAAGTGCTTTCCTGTAAGCAGATCCTTGTAAGTACTTAGAAGAGTTTCCGAAGAACAAAAAGGATGATGTCGTTCTAGCTCAATGGGAAGTGAAGTCATAAGAGGAGGAGCAATTGGATTAAGGGGATTTTTTCAAAGCCTTAAGGCTACTCAGCAAGGGTTGGCCTTGAATGTAGACTTCTCTGTTACTGCATTTCATGAAAGCATTGGTATAATTCCATACCTCCAGAAGAGATGTGAATTTCTGCACGATCTTCAATTTAGGAAGTCAAGGGTGTTGTCTGCTGAAGAGAAGAAGGAAGTAGAAAAAACTCACATGCTTAAAGGAGAGGGTCTCTTTTTCTAATTTGTTTCCTCTGTTGTTATGGCGATCGTTTTTTCAGAAGGGAGTAGTTTAGATTGGGAATGCGACATGTCCGAGGAAGAAGAAGATCTTATAATCAGAATGTACAAACTTATCGGCAACAAGTACTGCCCTACTGCAACCTGCGTAACTGAATTTAACTATTGTTTGAGAATTTCATGTTGGGGAGTCATTTGGAAATATTATACTTAAAAACCGGACTGTTGAAAATAAACGAGTAATAGCCGCCATAATCCTTATCGAACTTGCGTAATGACATTTAAAAGTCCCTGGTCCCAGTGGATAAAGGCTAAAATTATCACTACAGAGTCAAGGTCAGTCAAGATGCCCAGTGGAGACTTGAGGGCAGTGGGCTCCTATGGTCTACTGTTAATAACTGCTCAACTTTGACTGATTTGGATATCGATTACTTAGATTTATTGTGTATGTCCGAAAAAATATAAAGGGTGAATTTAGAATTTACGAATTGAAAATAAACGAGTAATAGCCGCCATAATCCTTATCGAACTTGCGTAATGACATTTAAAAGTCCCTGGTCCCAGTGGATAAAAGCTAAAATTATTGAAGCGTGTCTTTTATGAATGATTTCGACATCATTTAAAAAAGCAAAGCATGAAACTTATATACGATAAGACCACGTTCCAACGAAACTAATTTATGGTAAATGATAAACAGATTAATATAAATTTATAAGAGTTAAGAAGCACTTAGAATCACCCGAATCGTTGTTGACTAAACACAAAATAAAATAAAATAAACATACGCAACTCGGTGTGTTCTTTAGCAAATAAAATACAGTCCGTGGTGGTCATTCAAACAAACCACCTGCATGCATTACACGTGCCCGTCTGGAGAACTGGTGAAGAGCGCTATAGCCCGCCTGCTGCTGGTTAATCGAGCCTTTGCCTCACGATTCAGAGAATACTTACCATTGCAATATGCTCTGCAGCTAGAAACAGATGGAAATTAATGAGGCTTGCTGTGGCTCATCGTCTCGGTGTTGTACCTGTTGGCGAAGAAAATGAGCGTTTTGGGTGCTGTATCACATGCTTAAAGGACAGGGTCTCTTTTTCTACTGCCCTACTGCAACCTGCGTAACTGAATTTAACTATTGTTTGAGAATTTCATGTTGGGGAGTCATTTGGAAATATTATACTTAAAAACCGGACTGTTTGCTGTGAAAAATTGCAGGTGGTCGCTGATTGCCGGGCGCATTCCTGGAAGAAAAGCAGAGGAGATTGAGAGGTACTGGGCCATGAGAACCCAACAATTGTGCGGCGGCGATGATGCTATTTTGACGAAGAAACAGCAGAAAACCAATATGATATCGATTCAGTACCGCATTAATGGACCCAATGATGTTGAAGTAAATTCGTAGGGGTTTTGCCCTTTGTATTTTCTCTGATTGAAGTATATTCAAGGAGATTTTCCTTATTGAATCTAATTTAATCAGAAAATGTTCATCTAGATTTCCATAATTGCAATTTTTGTCTCTAATCAGAGGAAAATTATAGAGATTTTTCTCTTTGTTTTTGGTCTGATCAGAGAAAATTATAGAGATTTTGCTCTTTGTTTTTGGTTTGATGGTGTAGGGAATTTCGTAGCGGATCAATTTTGTATGTAGGTCCCAAGTTTATGTAACTGCCATTCAGATAATTGAAACTATTAATGGAACATGTTGGCATCTGTCAGGGTTCAGATAATTGAAACTATTAATGGAACATGTTGGCATCTGTATATAACATACCCACCATGCTTTTAGCCACTGCTCGCATGTCTGGTATATAACATACATCTCTCAAATTCATGTGTATAAAGACTGGTAATTTAATTGTTGATTGGTATTGATATTTGATGTGTCATGGCATTGTCCATTCAGAAGAAGTTCAAGAAGCTTCACAGAACCGAATGGGGAAATGCGCGTGCGCAGAGGCAGAGACGATGGCCATGGTGCGTGGCGGATTTGGGCTCCATAACAGGGATGGGGAGGGCTATGGCTATCTTGTAGTAGGATTCCAGAACATGATGCAGGCCTCTGGATCATGTCTGAATTCTCCCAATGATGCATTGCTCACGGCCTGTGCGTGGGATCCCAGAGTGGAGGGCCTTTTCTTTCATCAGACTGCAGTGGCGATCGAGCTTTCAAAGATTTCAAAGTTCATTAAGGATGTGAAACGACTTGGAGACCTGAGACCCGGAAGTCTCTGCGGATTGGAGCTCTACAATGGAATTCTGATGAGGTTTGTGAAGGGGTCGGCAAGGTCTGCGTATTTGGGCGCAGAGCATGACTCTGTGGCAGTGGATATGATATATTACAGGGCTAGAGAGGGCGAGAGTCCAAGGCTTGATGAAGATGTGTTGGAGGAAATAGAGCAGATGGCCATGTTCAAGTATGGGGGCACTCCTCACTGGGGAAAGAACCGCAACACTGCATTCCATGGTGTTATGGAAAAGTACTCGGAGTCTAAATACGGTGAATTCATTAAAGCAAAACACAAATATGACCCAGAGGGCCTGTTTTCCAACGACTGGACAGATGCTCTGCTGCAAATTGGAAATTCGAGCGTGGTGCTGGATAAGGATGCCTGTGCTCTCGAGGGGCTGTGCCTGTGTCGCGAAGATAGGCATTGTGCTCCAGACAAAGGATACTTTTGCAGGCCTGGTATTGTTTTTGCAGATTCAATTTCACAGACTCCGGTTGTTAGACCTGCTTCATGCAGACAAGTACACACTTGTTAATTTCATTATTAGGAAAATGTATTAAAATATGATGTGCACTGATTTATGCTATTAGCTAGACCTTCTGTTAGAGTAAAGTCGACTACTGCATGGTTGAAATGAATTTAATTATGCTTTGCATTGATTTATGCTAGACTTTCTGTTAGGAGTAAAGCTGGACTAACTTTTACTAAATTGCATCTTTTGGTAAAAAGCCTGGTAAAAAGCCTGGTTATTTTCTATTTTATAAAATATACCTGGTATGCAACATACTTGGCATCCAATGTCGTCGGTTACTTCTTACAGGGTGGAGCGGGCAGGAAGCCACTGCCCAGAGCTTAGAGCTATGGTGCAGGATGGAGCGCAAGGAGGATATGAATTAGCATAATGCATTGCAGATGAAGCAGCAGCTGAGGGTGAAGGCGTTTTAAGGGAGGCTAAGTAAAGTCTCGCTTCCATGCAAATTGACACGCACTGCTTCCATGCAAATTCCACCATATAGGGCATGTGTCTCCTGGTTAATAGACCTGTCTCGTGGTTAATAGACCTAACCTACGCCATTTTCCTCGTAATGTTAGTTCTAACATTAAATGTTAAGGAATTAATGCTATCTTTGGGATAGCATTACTTCAGACACGCGACACTGTTTTAATTAACCTAGCTCCTTCCTTAACAGTTTCCTAACTTTTCAGGCCGCATACCTCGTACTGAGGCCAAATAAGATGAGCGTTGATTTCATTGGTTAACAGCATAGGGAAGCATCGGGAAACATATTTTATGGCACCAAACTTTGGCTTAAGTTAAAATGTGTTTACATATGAACCTGGGTTACCGTGCCAAACTATTGCCCACCGACCAAAACCGGTTGCTATAGTCCCTGCCAGGCCTGGAGGGCAGGGACTAATAAAGTCACAATGCTTAATTATCCATATAAAAGTCCAGGGTCTTCCCTCAATAGGGAATGGAATGAATGATCCTCACACGACACTCGAATGGGAGGAAGTTGCACTCTAAGCGCTCTTCGTTGCTTGGAACCGTCAATCCAACCCTATTCCTCAGGGTTGTTGATCTAAAAACCATCCATATTACCAAGGTGAATGGTAGAAAGTTGTATACTCTTGAAGGTTTAGAAGAATTACACGATGTCCATTAAGGGTGAACTCATATGGCATAAAAGAATTTCCAACCGATGCCAAATAAAATAAAGTCACAATGCTTAATTATCCATATAAAAGTCCGGTTCATAGTCATAATCAATACATTTGATATAAAGTTTACTCCGTTGGAGTAGAATTAATGCACCATAATGTGGTTATACGGAAGGGTTCTTTAGTACTCAACACATGAGTCGTAAACCGATCTTGCAAACAGTAGATATTAAAAGTGATAGCTAGTATCATAGTGTAAATGCAAATGACAAAAACAAAATCTATTTTTGGATAAATTTAATGGGATATGTTTGAAAAAAACCCATGTGTATGGGTTAAGAATATTATGTGAAAAATTGATTAATTTACTAATTGTATTTTAATTATTATTTTATTTTTTTAATATAATTTGATCTAGTTAAAGTGTTTATTAAAATAGAACAATATATTATAGCATCTCTTTCACACTAAAATAAAGAGCACTCTAATTCATTTCAATTTATTTGTATATAAAATGCATTTTGTTTTTAAAATCCATACATTTTAAATATACCAATAATAAATCATTTTAAATAGTTTGTACTTTTAATAAACCTTAAATTCTAATTTAGATTTGAATATAAATGTTATTTTAAATTTTATTGAGCCAAGAGGCTTATTCTACACTCTAGCATGAGAGATGTGTAAGTATGTTCATGTTCAACTTGGAGTTGACATGTGTCCCTTCTAAAATAAAATAAAGTAAAATTATTTAAATTAAAAACTTGAGATATAATAAAAAACGAGAGGCCCATTCTACAGTTTAGAGTCCAGTATGAGAGAGATGTGTAAGTATGTTGACTTGGAGTTGACACGTGTGCATTCTAAAATAAAATTATTTAAATTAAAAAAATGCGAGATATAATAAAAAAACAAAAATGAATATAAGTGTAAAAATGTTTCACTCACTCTCAACCATAAATAAAATATTTCAAGCTGGATATGATAATAAAAAAATTAATGTAAGTGTTTGGTTTGTTTAATTAAAAGTATAATAATCTCACTCTCAGTGTCAAATTTTGTACTCTAAAAAAAAGTTTTCACCTCAAAATATTTGATCCTTGTCTACTCTTGCTAGATCCATCAGATAGATCTATAATGGCATATATAAGCTCTTCAATACAACTTAATTAATTAGTGACTTATGTGAAAATCAAGTATTATGTACCAAGACATTTTAGTTTAAAATCCCCTAACTTTACATGTAGGCCAAGTGTTAGAGTGGTGTGATTCACCTAGAGGATTATAATGGTAGAGGTCATAATCAATCCTATGAGAGATTATGTGAAAATCAAGTATTATGTACCAAGACATTTTAGTTTCAAATCCCTTGACTTTACATGTAGGCCAAGTGTTACAATGATGTGATTCACCTAGAAGATTATAGTGGTAGAAGTGAGAATCAATCCTATGAGAGATCATGTATGGTAGAGTGACATGGTTCACTTAGAGAATTATAGCGGTAGCTATTGGAATTGACTCTACAAAAGATTAAACATGTTAGAGTGGCATGATGCACTTAAAAAATTATAGTCGTAATAGCCAAAATCAATTCTATAAAGATTTTTTTTTTTTAATTTTAATTTAATAAAAAATATAGTTAATAAACCAATTTTAAATAAAATATTTTCTATTTTAAAATTTTATAAATATTTCAATTTATTTTTACTATTAATATATTTGAAAATCACTTTAAAGTATATATCAAAAAAATAATATAATAGGAATTAAAAAATAAAAATATTTATTCTTTTCAACTATATATTTAATTAATGTTTCTATGATTTTACTCTATTTGTATTGGTTTTCATAGTTATGTTCACATCAATTTTAAGATTATTTTAAATAATATTCTTTACTGCCTTTCACCCTATTACATATTATATTAACTT
>APFE031377492.1:5537-27993 GCA_000404065.3 Pinus taeda
AGTGTTGTTCTTTTCAATCTGCTCAAGTTCATCATCCATTGCCTTGACCCAGCATTCATCTTTGCATGCCTCTTTTACATTTTGTGGCTTAATGGAGGAGAGTAATGCCAAATAGCTTGAAGCTTCTGCTATTGTTCTTCTTGTTTGTATACCAACCTCTTTCGGCCCCAAAATCTGAGATTCTAGATGATTCTTCTTAACGTACCTGGATGGAGTCTTTTCTTCTATCGTTATCTGTTCTTCTGGTGCCTCATAGGTCTCTTCTTCATCATCATGAATCTGATTTGATGTTCATGGACAGTCCTCTTTATCTTCGAAATCAGATCTTACCTGCCTAGGAGTGTTTTCATCTTCAACAACCACTACATCAATATTTTCAACAATGTTTCCAAGCCTTTTATTGTAACACTTGTATGCTTTGCTGTGGGGAGAGTAACCAAGAATAATGCCTTCATCTGCTCTAGGTTCAAACTTGCCAAGATTTTCATCATTATTTTTGATGTAGCATTTATTCCCAAAAATTTTGAATATTTAACCGAAGGAGTCTCACCATACCATAGTTCGTGAGGAGTCTAAGTGTTGTTCACCTAGACATTTGTCTTGTTGAGAATAACAACTGCAGCAAATGCAACTTCACCCCAGAAAGTTGCAGGACTTCCAGACTCATCCAACATAGCACGAACCATTTGCTGAACTGTTTTATTCATTCTTTCCACTACTCCATTTTGCTAAGGAGTCCTTGCAGTAGATAATTCTCTTCTTATTCCATGTTCTTCACAAAAATCGAAAAATTCATTTGAGGTAGACTCCCCACCTCTATCAGACCTGAGGCATTTAATTTTGTGATATCATTCGTTTTCAACCAAGGCTTTGAAAGATTTGAATTTTTCGAAGGCTTCGTCTTTGTGCTTCATAATTCCTATCCAACACATCCTGGAAAAGTCATCAATGAATAATATAAAGTATTCTTCTCCTCGAGGTGACCTTTTCCTAGATGGACCACATACATCAGTATGGACAAGTTCAAGTGGCCTGCTAGCTAATCCTTCCTTCTCATGGAAGTTAGTTCTGCTTTTCTTACCAAAATGACATGATTTGCATATTATATTGTCTCGAATTCTAATGTCTGGAAGACCACAAACTACCTGGTATTTGCATGCTTTCCTTATTTGAGAGAAGATTAGGTGCCCCAATCTCCAGTGCCATAGCTAGTGTTCATCATTCTTGCTTAGATAGCATTGATCTTGTCCTCCTTTGAATATGTATAAATTATTTGGAGTTCTTATGCCTTTGATCACTGTTTCTCCTGTATCAAGATCACAAACACTACATCCATTTGATCGAAATATTACATCAGTTCCTTGATCACACATCTAACTGACACTCAATAGATTATGCTTTAAGCCATCAACATACAGAACATTTCCAGCTTTGACCTTTTCTTCAACAGAACAGAACCTTTACCTTTTATGAGCGCAGGGGTGTCATTTCCAAATGAGACCTTCTTCTCCTTTTCCAAGGCACTATATGCCTGAATTTTTTCCTTATCACCCGTCATATATTTTGAACATCCACTGTCGATGTACCATTGATTTTCCTGCCCTTCCGCATATAAGGCTATACCACATCTTTCTGGTTGCAGTTCTTTCATTCTCCATGTTTTGGCACTTGAGGCTTGTTCCTTCTGATTTGTTTTCCGAAACCTGCTCCTGCATTCAGAATCTTCATGACCGAAGTTGTTACAAATAGAACATTCAATTTCATTTTCAAGGGCAGAAAAGTTATTGTAGGTCCTTTTTGTGATTCCAGTCATGCTTCTTCGTTTTTGAGCTTCTCTAGTCATGATTGTCTTATAGGCAACACATTGAGCTGCTTTGTGACCAAATTTATGACAAGAGAAACATTGGCCATTGAAGAAACTCCTGTGATTATCATATCTACCAGTCAGATGATTGTAGTCTCTATTGACATCCATTCTTGAGGCAAATTGAGAAGATTTTACCTATGGCTGGTTGTAGCTTATGATCATCCTTAAAGTAGATTGCCCTCGATTTACCTGGTAGTCTTTGTTCATTCTTGAGGTAAATTGTCCCTGATTTACCTGGTGGGCAGCATTGTGCCTTTGCAGTTGATTGTCAACCTTTTCACTTCTCCTTGCTGCATCAAGATAACTTTTGGAGGTGGAAGGCTTCTACACTTGAGATGATTCTTCATTATATCCCAGACCTATCTTGATTAGTGGTGAGTGTTGCACTTTGATAATCTCATCTAAAGTTTCATATCTTTTAGTAAATCTAAGATTAAGAGCTTTTGTTTTCTCAATCTCTTTTCTGAGTCCCACAATTTCACATTCTAACTTTTCATGATGTTTTTCCTTTTCAACAAGTTGGAATTGCAGAGTATCCATGATCATATTCTTTTCTTCTAAGAAAATTTTGAGATTAGAAATCTCTTCATAGATACCTTCTTCATCTATAGCATCCAAGAAATCATCATCTTCAAAAGCCATTAAAAGTCTATACTTATTACCTTGTTCATATTCATCACTATTTGAAAGTCCATCACTGTCTTCATGAGTGTAATAGCTTTTCTTATTTACATTCTGTTTCTTGTTCCATCTAACAGGTTCCTTACCTTTGTCAAGCTTATCCTTAAGAGGACATTTGGCAGCATAGTGACCGACTCTTCCACAAGCAAAGCATTTGAAGGGTAACTTACCTCTGATTCTTCCAGCACCCCGTTGAAGGTTCTTGACAAAATTTGATTCTTCCTCTTCTTCTGACATATGCCCTGACTCATAGTAATCTCCTTTGCCTGAAGCCTTAAACATGGCTTCTCTTCTGTCTAATGGTCCTCCTTTCCTCATTTTGTAAGCAGTTAGAATTCTGTGTAGCTGCGACATGGTAATTTTCTATAGATTCCCCTTTTCTTCTATAGCAGAAACTTTTGATTCAAACTTAGGAGACAAAGATCTTAGAACCTTTTCAACCACAACAGCCTATTTTATTTCTTCACCCAAGTTTTTCATACAATTAACAATCTCATCTATACGTAGGAAATAGTTAACCACATTTTCATCATTGTACATTCTGAGATTCTCATACTGAATTCTAAGGGTTTGAAGTTTTACTTGTTTTACCTGTTCATCTCCTTCATATCTCAGAATGATCTTGTCCCATATTTCCTTAGCAGATTTATACTGCATAACCTTGACGAATTCCGATTGAGATAGACATCCTAATAGAGTATTGACTTCTTTTGCATTGGTTTCATATTTCTTCTTCTCAGCCGGATCTGTTCGAGTTGTTGATGGAAATGTGTACACTGTATCTATGATATCCCAGACTTCTGTACCAAGAGATTGAAGATAGGCTATGACTCTTACCTTCCAATAGACAAAGTTGGTCCCATCAAAAATTGGTGGCCTAATTAATTCTTCTCTCTCGTAGTTGCTCATGATGATAGATCTTCCTTCAAGCGATCAAGCTTCTTCTCAAGGACCCGCTCTGATACCAATTGTTGGAAATAATACTGAGAGGGGGGGTGAATCAGTATTATCAAAATCTTATCAATTTATACAAATATTTTCAGAAATGACAATTGAAACTTGCATATACCTTCCAAAATTATAATTTAATTTATTCTTCAGATGTTTGTCATTAATCTATATGTGAGAACCATAGAATAATGAGCAAGAACACAAAATAGACATTCACACCAAGGAACACAAGATGTAAGGGGGAAACCCAATGTGGGTGAAAACCACCTGCTGCAATTCATCTCTATCTTCTTTTAATAAGAAACTTCTTCTTACAATGATTTTGTACTGGTGCAGTCTTTTACTAGTACACAGGCTGCAACCTGCAAAGAGCTACAACCCTCTCTCGTTTTCCAACTTTTTCTGGAAGGGAGCTACAACCCCCTTAGCTCTTGTACTAGCTGAAATACTAGTACGTAGGTGCTGACCTACAAAAGGCTACAACCTTCTCTTTTCTCCCAAGGACCACGTTTCATAAATTTTCAAACTGGATCCAAAACATCAAGTACATGTGCATCACCCAATCTCCTTTAAACAAATAACTTCTTAGAATGCAGTAACCAAAAAATAACACCAGTAACCAGACACCAATTTAAACCCAGATCTCCGCAGAAACAGATAAAAGACAGCTAAAATATATTTCGAGAAAGGTCTGCAACTTCACTGAAGGAAACCTGTGGATATCCGCACTTCTGCTGTGACGAGCATGCACAACTCCGCACCTGCACTGTCTACTATTCAGCGTACGTCCGCACCTGCTCCGTCGATTCAACTGCGCACCTCTGCACCTACTTCTTTTCTGGTTCTGCGCACCTTCGCACCTGCTTCTTCTTTGTGCTGCGTACCTCTGCACCTGCTTCTTCTCTGGTGCTGCGCACCTCTGCACTGTGCCATTGCCGCTCCTACCCACCTCCAGATTTAGACAGTTTATCAGTTCTCAAACATACCCCAGACTGTCGAAATCACAGATCCGTTCATGCGTCAAAGGGATCCCAACCCTTCAGTAGACCTGACTTATAATGCTCTGGTTTCTCCTTGATTCAAATTCAACTATGTCTCACCAACCGATTATCAGAAATTTAGACCTTGCTCTTCTTAAGATTTTCAACACACTTGTATTTTTCCAACTGATCTCCTTTCCCTTTTATAGTCAAGACCTTACTCAAACCATGGATCAAAACCATTGAGAAACAATACTAGGGATCCAAAACCTGGGTTCAATATTTTAGATGCCAAAACCAAGGACCAAAACCATAGGATCAAAAACGTCCGACTAAATACATGGACCAAACATAATATGCACGATTTTCTCTACATGAAAGTCCGTGCGTTTTAGGTTCGCACCTTTTGTGTGGGAGACCTGCGAACATATCCGCACCTTTTCAACGGTTCTCCTACGCAACCTGCTGATGACCGCATCTTTTGATCTGTGCACCTACGGAACCAGAAAATAACTTTGCTTCACTATAATTTATCATCTGAGATGAGTGGGTTGCCATCAAGTACAACATATGTATCATAATGCCAACACTAGTTTTGGGATCCAAGGGAAAGTATCTGTGTATATTTTTTTTATGTGTTATTCCCTCACTATTTTTTATTTTCTATGTTTTAGAATTTGTATGTAGGTAATTTTTGTACAGGTTTAAAACCTACAATAGGAGAAAAACCCAAGAAAATACTTGAAAAGAGGACAGTTGAAGGAGCAGAGATCATAAATGCACTGAGGAAGAAGACAGCAAAAGAGCAACAAATGAAGCCCAAGGAAGATAAGGAACCCAAGGAGTGGGTGAAGAAGCCAATACAGCAGCAAGAACTAGAGGAAATCCATGACAGTGAGGAGGAAGCCGAAATTCCTCAAATAGAGACGGAGGGCATATAAATTCCCTCTGTATTGCCACCATATTTTCCATTGAGAAAACTAAACGCCAAGCTAGTCAAAGATCTGAAGGATGAAAATTTCGACACATTCACACCGTTGTTACCAAAGAAAGTATCATTTGAAGGAAAAGTGTTGGGGAAAATCTTGCAACTAAACATGGAGGATTGGAAATTTAATGACAGAAGCAAATATTTGTAGTTCAAACCAAGCAAGTACCTACACCAGGTCTACTATCTAGAGAGCAGAGTTACGATGTTGGATCCACACTACTAGGTTGTAGGATTGTAGAGATCACACTTGTTAAAAATATTATATGTGCCACACTTTAGTAGAAGCAAGGAACCAAGGAAAGGACCATGCTGAAGATTTCGTTGGTAAGAACCAATGGCACAGACCATGAAGGAAAAGTTTGGGATTATCAAGAACTTGCAAGGTTATGATATCAACTCTATTAGTGACCAAGGGGTGCACTTCACTGCATATATTTTAGTAGGTAAAATAATGAGGAAGTGCGGAGAAAATGAAGTTCCCACAGCCATTATTTCTTTGGTCGCGCAATGCAGTGATCGGATTCTATTAAACTGGGTCAGGTATTGATGTCGGGATTTTTTGGAGGATTGTTAGGAGAAACCTTTCATTACACGTGGTTGATCTTGATCATCATGTTGGTTGCAGGAAGGATTCAGAGGACTCATAGTTTCCTCTTGTTGAACCAAATGTATGTGAATTCGAGCAATATGCCTCACTGTGGCATATTAAGGAGTCCTCACACGAGCACGAAAATATAATTTTCTTTGCGGTGTTAAGCATGGATTTTCAGATGGTTATCACCTAGTTTGTATGAGAAGTACAACAACATTGTAGCATTCAAGGTTGATTTTCATAGAGTCTACATCAAGGCACGAAAGGATCCAATAGAGACATGGAACCCTCTTCCATACTTGGTCACTGAAGATGACGTGCTCATAGTAATACAGCAATGGTCATCTAAATGGATGACCCCAACCATAGACGAAACTGAAGCAGCATGGGACACCATGCAACACGTGGGTCCAAGTGGGACAAAAAAAGGGGAAAAAAGCAAAGGAACCAGAGCTAGAGATAGAACCCAACATAGAGCCAAAAATGGAACAAGATATCCATGAGCCTCTCAGCAACATAGATCCCACAGAGGAATCACCATTCATCATCAAAAGGAGGGTAACTACAGTAACTACATCGGGCCCAAGGAAGAAACGGAAGGTGATAAAATCTAAGGGTGTGATACTGCTTGTCCTCATTGATGGGGACATCGACGAGATTGGCAAGAAGGTCTAGGAAGTAACGGCTGAGACCTTGGACAAGGTTGATGGTTGCTACAAAACAATCTTAAAAGAGGTGCAGTAAGACATTGTGGAGTTAAAGGTATTGGCATAGACAGCCAGACAACTAGCACAGATAAGTCAGCTACCACATCTAGAGTGATGAATAGAAACAGAGTGATGAATAGAAACAATGTTTGGAGTAAGGATTTTACATGTACCAGCTCGAGCATTGCAGTTTGAATCACCAAAGGATAGAGAAAAAGCAAAATCCTGGGGCAGTGTAAGCATGAACATTGTCATGCTGTCGATTCAGGTATTACATGAGTTCCATCAAAGTATCATAGATGAGCTAAAGAAGCAAGAAAAGCACACTTTTTTGTTAAGCATTCAGGTGGAGAAGGACAGAGCTTCATTGAAGAAGGAGCTAGATTAATTGATAAAGGAAAGGAATGGAGCATGCTATCAACAACAGCAGTTGGAAAAATTCATTACAGATACTTGTAGCATAGTTTTGGATGTGAAGGTCTGCAAAGAGGATTCATGAGCAGAGAAGGTTGTGAAGCTTTCCCTCATGACAAGGGACTCAAATAATAAGCTCATTGTGATGAATTTTGAGTATGAAGTTAAGATTACTGAGCTGAAAATGAGGTTGCAGTCAGTGAAGCTGCTAGAAGTACGTGAGCAGAGGGAAAAGGATTTTAAATATGCATTGAAAGGTATCAATGACATAGTGGAGGATTGTGCCAGACTACTAGATGAAACCATGCAGACTTGGACCTCACTATAGGAGGGTCCAAATATTCAGCGGATTGATGATGAGCTCTAGACAAAGCAGAAGTAGTTGGATGAAATCTAAGCAACTGCAAAGACCTTACCAATCCTGTAAAGGCTCACAAGGATCACGAAAGGAATGACTCTTCAAAATAGACTGAAGACTTGCTGTGAAAGGAGAAGATTTTGATAGAAAGGACTCCACCATGGCAGTATGAGGCCTTCCAGCTATCATAGTTAGTCGACAGTAAGCTCACGGGGTTGTGACAGAGGGAGAAAGAAGTGTTGTAGAAGACTGTCGGACTAACCACAAAGGCATTGTTGGAAGAAGTGCACCGAGAGGAGAAGTAGCTAGCAGAAATACTTCTACAGTATAATCTCACCTACATGAGCATCGCAGCAAAGATTTTGGGCACAAGAGCTTAGTTACTCGGGACGAGTCACATGTGAGTGTTGCGAGCCTATTGGGCGAGGCCCAACTTGGTCCAATTTTGGTCAAAGACTCCGCATTTTGAGGAGTGAAGCATGTTGTGTCCACAAATTTCCATTCACCACATGATGTCTACGGGCTTTGGGGTGGGTCAAAGCCCCTCATTTTGTAACAGGTATTGGGGTTTTAGCTCAATTTCTTGTCAAACCCACAGTATGTGGACCATGGTTTTATAGTAATGAAACATATATAAGGAGATGTAATATTTTTTTGAAATATATGACACATAAATGAATTGATCATATTTTCTATCTTTAGCCTGTATTGTGGTCTTTTAGGAAAGGCTCCGTGAGTGAGTGTAAAGAGGCCTTGGAAGAGTCTACAACTAAGTGCACAAACCGCTTGTAGCTATGTGCATAGGTCGAAGAATTTCTATGTGTTGAAGGATCCATATTAATAAATAAGAAGAATTTTTCGCGAAATATTGTGTATATGTATTCATAATCTATATTCATATGTACTAATTGCATGCTTTTTACTTATTTATGTGAAAGAATACATGTGATATTGTTCTAAAATGTTTATGTAATAAGAGCAAATCTGTGAAGTAAATAATAAGCGTGGAGTCTTTTATGTATGTGAAATTGTAGATCAGTTTAAAATATAAGAAAACACATGGGTTCCACAGCGCAATATCCCTCTGGCTATAGAAACCTAGTTCTACAACCTCCCATAACCACTTCGGGTGAGACTACGATCTTCTTGCGGGTTGTTTCTGAAAGGTCCAGTGGTTAAGGGCTTTGTTGGTGCGCGATACACTTTGAACCTGGGTCCAAGCCCCTTGATCCAACACTATTGGAGAAAAGATCTCCTTGTAATCAATTCCCTCCACTTGAGAAGAACCTTTAGCCGCAAATTTGGCCTTATGTTTCTCCACACTTCCATCTACTACTTTCTTTACCTTATAAATCCATTTGGAACTCACCGCTAACTTTCTTATGGTTTTAGGACCACTTTCCAAATATTTTTTCTAATAATGGATTCATACTCCTCAACCATGGCATCAACCCATACTAGTTTATGCAATGCTTCCTCGAATGAGGATGTCTTAATATCTACACTTTTGGTCATCAGATCCATGTAGCAATTGTACCAATTTGGTGGCCTCCTCTACCTGCATTGTGATGTGGTTGCTCCCATATTCTTTCTAGCACCATGCATAAATTTGTGAGCCTCTCTACTGTGCTTCCTTCAATATCTATAAGTCTCTACATGATTGGATGCTTCCACTCTCTACTCCTCTACATGTGGCTGCTCCACATCATCCTAAGGTTCTTCTTTTGGAGCTAAAAGATCCTCTTCTCCATGCAATTGAATCTCCCTCTCAAGGAAACATCTCATGGCCTTCTCTTCATTGAACTTCACATCTCTACGAACCATTGTCATCATGTGAGATGGCAGGTACGCCAGATAGTTGTGAGGTGTATCAGTGTACCCCACAAATATGCCCAACTCAACTGTTAGCTCTAGCTTTTTCCTTGCATCCTTAGTAACATGACAGTAAACTGATGAACCAAAGATCCTGAAGTGTGCCACATCTAGTTTCTTACCTGAAAAAGCTTCTTCTGGTGTACTCATCCTGAGAATCTGATGAGGACTCTTGTTCTGCACATATATAATTGTGTTACATGCTTCAATCGAGAAGTGAAATGGTAGGCCTTGATAATGTAACGTCACCTATGAAACTCCCACAATAATTATGTTCTTTCTTTCATCCACCCCACTATGTTGTGGGTTATGGCATGTTATTAACTCTTGTCGAATGCCTTCTGATGCACAGAAGTTCTTGAATTTATTCGACACATATTCTCCATCATTATCACACCTACGACCTTTAACTTTCCTGACAGTGTCTTTCCCAACAAGTGCTTTAAATTCTCAAAATTTAGTGAACGTCTAATATTTCTTTTGCATGAAGAAAATCCATCACTTACAAGAAAAATCATCTACAAATATTACATAATACTAATTCTTTGCCATGGAGGCTATCAAGAACAGTCCACACACATTTGAGTGAACTCTTTCAAGAATTTATTTCGCTCGACTGTCCTTATCATGAAAGGTATATTTGGTGTACTTCCCCAATGTACACGCTTTGCATGTGTCTCTTTTCTCTAATGTACCCTTGGGAAGTCTTGTAGAAATTTTCTACATGATCTTCAAATATCTGTGGTGCAAGTGGCCCAATCTTATATGCCACAACTCACTCATGTCTCAGCTTTTCACCTTCTCTTCTTTTGTGCTCAAAGAAGCAAAGTCTTCTACATTCAATTTGTAGAGGTTCTTTACCTGAACCCCAATCCACTTCAATTGTCCTAAGGCTTCCGCTTCACTTGTCCTAAGGCTATGTGACAAAGGAAAGCATTTCCTTTGTTAAATATCACATCGTAGCCACAGTCCTCAAACATGGAAACTAAAACCAAATTCTTCTTCAAACCTAGAACATACATGACATCTTTTAATGTGAGAGGAGAACCAGACTCCCCCTAACAATAAATAGTACAAATCTCAATCACGTTATACATCCCATCATCTCCCAGATGTGCATCTGGAGGTCCTTCTCCTCCAAGTCACTGAATAATTCTTTGTTTTCGGTCATATGGAATGAGGCTCCACTATCCAGATACCACACACTACCCATCACTGATGTCACCATGTAAGTGTTGAGGGTGAAATCCAACTCTAATTATGAAGCAAGAGCTTCATCTACCACTCCTCCTGAAGGATTCTTGTCAGCCTTCTTGTGTGGACACTTCGTGGCATAGTGTCCTAGCTCATGATAGTGAAAACATTTAATCTTCGACATGTCCTTCTTCTTGTCACCCTAATTGGAATCTTATTTGGAATTAGATGACTTCCCTTTCCCTTTCTTTACCTTTCCAAATAAGGCACAGATATCCTCATCATCATGCTTAGATGAGGATCCATCTCTGGTATTACACCAAAATCTCTTCTTGCACTAAGTCGGACCATAAATGCTCCCACTCTAGTAGCTTTTCCCTTCCATTTACTGAGTCCTAGTAGTATTGTCAGCTCTTGGGAAAACCTAGAAGTGTTAGGTTGACTAGATCATCTTCAACAACTGTAACACCGACACTTCCAAGCTCATCCTGACATTGGATGAACTTGGTCAAGTACTTTGGTATTGTGTTGCCCTTCTCCATCTTGATTTTCATGGGCTTTTTCTTTAGTGCCAGCTTCATGTACTCATTGCTATTTTGAAATAGGTTTTGGTATGCTCTTAACCTACAAATGATACCCAAATACAGAATATGTGAAGAAAAGAGACCCAGAATACAGAATATGCGAACAAAAGATACCCAGAACATAGAATAGCAATGAATTTATTATTCAGAGAGTAATGTTCACTTGCCTCTTCGAGGGGGCAACCTCCAATAGAGCAGAGATCGATTACAAAATAATACACGATGCTCCTCATAGGGAGTTTCTATCCTTTATATATGACTCCTACGTGCAATACCATGGGCCAATACCATGTATTATTAATACCATCTATCTAATACTACGGCCCATTTGCAACTAACTGTGGTTCCGTTATTAATTGCAGATTAGCCACTTACAATTATTAATATGGGCTTTATTGACTCTTGACTATGATGTGGTCCCATTACATAGATAAGGGGGTTAAGGTGGGACTCTAACATGCCCACCCCCTTAAGACTAGCCTTGTCCTCAAGGCTGAAGCTGCGGAAACTGTTGCAGAATAATGGTTGGTTCCCAAGTTGCATCTTCTGGAGAGGTGTCTTTCCATTTGATGAGGACTTCCTTAATCATGCGGCCGCATAGTTGCTTGACTCGTGTGTCAAGGACCTGTTTCGGTTGAAGCCAGATGGATCCTTCTTCGTCCAATTCCGGGAGACTAGTCTAAATTCTGCAATTGTTCCCAATCACTTTCTTGTGGCATTAGACATGAAAAAATGGATGGATTTTTGCAGTAGGTGGCAAGGCCAACTTGTAGGCCACTTCTCCAATGCGTTGAAGTACTTGATAGGGTCCGTAGAATTTGGGAGAGAGTTTCTGACATCTCTTGTCTTTGAGTGATGTTTGCTTGTATGGTTGGACCCGTAAAAATACCTGATCCCCTTCTTGAAAGTGGCACTCTGAGCGATACTGGTCTACTTGTTGCTTCATGCGGTTCTAAGCTTGATGAAGATTTTCTCTAAGATGGGCGAGCATAGTTGCGCGGTGTTCTAGGAGTTGATCCACGGCTTGGACTTTTGAGCATCCCTTGAGATATGAAGTAGGTGAGGGCGGGAGTTGACCATATACTGCTTCATAGGGGGTCATTTTGGTGGTGGCATGATAGTTGGTGTTATACCACCATTCTGCCAAAGGAAGCCACTGTACCCAAAGGTGTTGTTTTTCTGAAGTAAAACACCTAAGGTAGGTTTCTAGACATTTGTTGACGGCTTCAGTTTGACCATCTGTTTGCGGATGGTAGGAAGTACTGAGTTTTAGTTGAGTTCCTTGTATTCTGAAGAGTTCCTGCCAAAAATTGCTGGTGAAGATCGGGTCGCGGTCGGACACAATAGAAATGGGCATGCCATGCAATTTGAAGATCTGATCCATGAAAGTTTGAGCAACCAAGGTGGGTGTAAACGGGTGGGGGAGAGCAGAAATGAGCATACTTCGACAATCGGTCCACAACCACCATGATGACTCACTTGTTCCCTGATTTTGGAAGACCTGTAATGAAATCCATAGAAACTTCCGTCCAAATTGATGCCGGAATGGGCAATGGTTGTAATGTGCCAGGTGTGTTGATGGTTTCCCCTTTGTGGCATTGACACACATCGCATTCGGTTACGAAGGTAAGGATGTCCTTTTTCATGCCTGTCCAGAAAATTGATCTTCTGGTGCGAGCATACGTCTTCTGAAAGCCCGAATGTCCTACAATGGGAGATGAGTGCATCTCTGCCAAAATGCGACTTTTGAAGGTGGATGCTAGTGATATTATGACTCTGTCCTTGTAGCAAAGAATATCATCCTACCACGAGTAGCCCTTGGTGGAATTTGGATCTGCCTGCAATTGAGAAATGAGTTGGGAGAGCCCTGGGTGTGAAAACCATTCTCTGCGAGCTTCTTCAATCCATTCTCGAATGGGGAGGGAAATAGCTAGCAGGGTACTTTCCTCCTCAAATTGGCGAGATAATGCGTCTGCTACACTATTGTCTTTACCTTTCTTGTAAATGATCTCATAATCATATCCCAGCATTTTGGCTAGCCATTTATTTTGTTGTGGGGAGGATAGGTGTTGCTCCAAAAAATATTTAAGACTGTGATGATCTGTGCGGATTTGGAAATGTCACCCCAATAAATAAGGTCGCCAAGTGTCGACTGCATGTAAGATGGCCATCATTTCCTTCTCGTAGGTAGATTGGCCCAGATTCCTCCCACTGAGTTGCTGGCTTGTGAAGGCCAACGGTCACCCTTCCTGCATTAAAACCGCCCCAATACCTGTACCCGAAGCATCACATTCAATGACAAAAGATTTGTGAAGTCAGGTAGTGCTAAAACTGGAGTGGAACACATGGCATTTTTTAGAGCTATAAAGGCCTGTTGTTCTTCCTCATTCCAGACGAATGAATTTTTCTTTAGGATTTGGGTGAGGGGCTTCGCTATGCCACCATAGTTGCGGACAAATTTATGATAATAGCCTGTGAGACCCAAAAATCCTCACAAGCTCTTCAAGGTCTTAGGGTGAGGCCATTCCTGCATTGCTTCTTGGATCTTTTTGGGGTCCACCTTGACACCCTCACACCCCACAATGTGGCCCAAATACTCTACCTCTGCCCTACCAAATGAACACTTGGACATCTTGACAAATAATTTATGCTTGCGGAGTAGTTGCAAGAGTAGATCTACATGCTGAAGATGTGCGCCCCAAGTGCAACTATAGATGAGGATATCATCGAAGAAGACAAGGACGAATTTCCTGAGATATGGCTTGAGAATGTGGTTCATAGGCTCTAAAAAGTAGAGGGGGCATTACAAGGACCAAATGGCATGACCAGGAATTCATAGTGGCCTTCATGAGTTCTGAAAGCAGTCTTGGGTATGTCGACTTCCTTCATGCGAATCTGGTGGTAGCCTGAGCGAAGATCCAGCTTCGTGAAAAATTGAACCCCATTGAGTTCATCCAGCAAATCATCAATCACCGGGATGGGAAATTTATCTTTGACTGTCAACTTATTGAGGTCCCTGAAGTCAGGACACATCTGCCACTACCCATCTTTTTTGAGCACCATGACCACTGGGGATGAGTAAGGACTGATGCTGGGACGAATGACCCCTGCTTCCAAAAGTTCCTTGATGATTTTTTCTATTTCGTTCTTTTGGGTGAATGGATATCTATATGGCCGCACATTTGGGGGTTGGGCCCCTGGAACCAAGGTGATGCTATGATCATGTTCCCCTCGCGAGTGTGGAAGCCCTTGAGGATTGTCAAAGACCGGCAGATGGTTATTTAAAATCTGTTGCATCTCAGGATGAAGTGGCGGGTGCTTGGTTTCGACTCTCTGGATGGCATTAAATTGAGCTACCACTCCATGATTGCCCTTTTTTAACAATTTTTCCATCCTATGCGAGCTTATGATAGAGGGGGCTCCCACCTGGATTACTCGGAGGGTATGTGTGTGGTTGTTCTGCTTAAAACTCATATACAACTCCTGGAAATCCATTGTGATTGGCCCAAGAGTGCGGAGCCAGTCAGCGCCGAGGACAATGTCACAACCCCCCATGTGTATGGCAAACATGTGGGTTTTCAACTGATAATCCCCATTTGAAGTTTGACATTTTCACAACGGCCTTCACATTTCATTGTGCCTCCATCTGCAATTTGAACTTGGAAGTTAGAAACTGCTCGTACAAAGAAATGCACTGTTTCTGCGACTTTTTGATGGATGAAATTATGTGTACTTCCACTATCAATCAAGACTACTACTGGGCGATGTTTAATAAACCCTCTGATTTTGAGCGTTTGAGGGGAAGAAATCCCTGTCAAGGCATGCAACGAAATAATGGGTTCGTTAGAGACATTTTCCTGTTGGTTGTCGTCCTCTAGCGGCTCATGTTCCTCAAGTGGACGATCTTCCTCTGTTGAGTTGTACTCAGTGGCATCTATTTGAAAGAATTTGGGCTCCTTACATTTATGACCTGGGGAGTATTTTTCATCACAGTAGTAACATAGTCCTTGCTTCCTTCTTTTGGCCATTTCCGTAGGGGACATCTTTTGGACCTTAAGTGTTTGAGTCGTGTTTTGCGCCTGTGGGGGACGACCTTTAGCGGGGAAGTTTTGGCGACTGTATTGGGCTGCTAATGAACGTTCCACCTTATGAGCTACCTGGCAAGCCTCCGTCCACGTGGGAGGGTGGTGAAGTAGAACTTGAGCTTTGATGGCTTCTTTAAGACTGCTGATAAAACATTCCGTGTAGAACTCATCTGTGAGACCCTTAGTGCGGAAAGCTAAGATTTCAAAAGCATTAATATATTCCTCCACTGTACCAGTCTGTCGGAGCTTAGTGAGGCGACCCAAATAAGAGTCTTCTTGTTCAAAGAAATCTCGAAGAGCTTTGGTAAATTGGGTCCAAGTCCTAAAATATCCATTGCAATGTTGATTCCATTCCCACCATTGTCACTGTTCATTGTCGAAGTACATGCTCCCCAACATAAGCTTAGTCGCATCATCTAGGATATGATTCAATTTGAAATACTGGTCCATTTGTGCTAGCCATGCGGACGCGTGAGAACCGTCAAATTTATGCATATCCAACTTAGGAGGTCGCTGACTGGGTGGTGGATGGGTGTGCCAGACGTGAGGAGAGTGGCTAGATTCACCGTAAATGCCTTCATTGCCATTATGCCCCTCCTCGTGGGCTTGCTCCTTGCCATTTGACATAAAATCCTCCTTGCCTTTTCCCTGCAATTTCTGTAGCTGGATACTTACTCCGTTAAGCTCTCTCTTCATTCTATCCAGATCTAGTCTACTAAGCTGAGTTTGGATTTCGTTCACAGTTTCTTCCAGTTTGTCCATCCTTTCATTGGCCATCGCTTGAGCTCTAGTTGCTACCATACACCGACCTGATGAAAAATTGAGACCGCCAAAAAAATTTCCCCAATTAATTGAATGGTACCACCATGCTCAACTCGTCGTCCTAATTTTAATGGGCTATATCACCAATAATCGTCCTGTTTTATTTTTGATTTTTATTTTTTACTCCTAACGGAGTTTTACTCCTTCTTAATCAATACTGCAGTTGCCAATTCCTCAAAATGTCAATGCAGCCAAAAGTCTTGCGACAATTATACCCTAGTATAGGAACTGTTCACAACGCTTCTGGTCTGGTGGATCTGAGAGATCTGAATGGCGGATCGGATAGCGCTGGACGACTGAACTGATTGCTTTGGTAGATCTGATGAATCTAATAGATCGGAACTGGCTAATTGGGACCGATGTCTCCTACTGCTGCACTCCTTTGCTCAAGCGGATCTGGAAGAGATGATGAGTAAAAAAGGAAACTAGGGTCTTGAGGAGTGTCAGGTGCTACAGATCGCAATATACATAAGGGTATGGCGGTAGTACTCGGCCCAATGTTTCAGGGCTCTAACTAAGGAGGGTCGACCGTACCCTTAGCCGTACCACCCGACTACTCTATCCTACGGGCGAGTAATCTCTCCGAGTGTTGTTCTCGGTGCACTGTAGCCGCAAGATGGTCACTGGTTTATCTATGGCGAGGTTTTCAGGGAGCCTATGGGGCTTTCTATATACCCAGAGGGTACGTGGAAGACAGTCCGTGCGTGGTTCTGTCTAATGCGCTACTACTCGAAGGGGTACACACAGGGGTTACAAGGGAGTCCAACACACGTGACCACCTCTTGTATTTCCTGCGTGCATGCCTCCCCAAATATGCAGATTTATGCACTCAACGACAGATCCCGTGGTTTAAAGACGTCGGAACACGTCTCGAGAAAAAAAAAATTGCTACTAAATGGAGATCCCACCGGCCCTGGAAAGTGCTCTGATACCACTTGTTATGCTCTTAACCTGCAAATGATACCCAAATACAAAATATGCAAATAAAAGAGACCTAGAATACAAAATATGCGAAGAAAAGATACCTAGAACATAGAATAACAATGAATTTATTATTCAGAGAGTAATGTTCACTTGCCTCTTCGAAGGGGCAACCTCTAATAGAGCAGAGCTCGATTACAAAATAAGACATGATGCTTCTTTCAGGGAGTTTCTATCCTTTATATATGACTCCTACGTGCAATACCACGGGCCAATACCGTGTATTATTAATACCATCTATCTAATATTACGACCCATTTGCAACTAACTGTGGTTCCGTTATTAATTGCAGATTAACCAATTACAATTATTAATATGGGCTTTATTGACTCTTGACTATGACGTGGTCCCATGACATAGATAAGGGGGTTAGGGTGGGACCCTAACAGCACCTATGTGGATGTTGACAGATGATGGATCAGGATCATAAGGCTTGAAATGTATTATCATTATGTGGTTTGATCACATATAGACGAGATATGTATTACTAATGCATATTTTATTCTATAAACATTATGATTTGGGTATGACTGATGTCTGGGATAACTGCAAAGTTATGAGTAAATATTTGTAGATCTGTATGTGGGTTGGATCTGGTAAAAGCATGTATACACAGTAGTTTAGCTCATCAGAGTAGTGTATACATTATGAAACATGATATTGTAGTTAGTTCTAGTTCTTGTTGCAAAGTTATGGGTTCTGCTCTGTTTTCTGCTGACTGTGTTTTGATGACAGGCTTTTAGTGATTCAGTTATGGGTGATTCAAAGATTAACGATTGAGTATTCAATTATTGGTTAAGAAAATGGTTTTATTGCAGTGGTGATTGATTTTGAGCTTCAATGTTTTTGACAGGACCAATATGAAAATTGGATGAAACGTGGCCTTCAGATTACGATGTTGTGTTCCAGGAGTATCCAGTCTGAAAATTTATGAAACGTGGTCCCTGGAGGAAGAGAGAAGGTCGTAGCCTTCTGTAAGCTAGCACCTACATACTGGTAAACATATCATCTAGTATCAGATCCAGGGGGTTGGAGATCCCTTCCAGTAGTATCTAGAAAACGAGTGAAGGTTGGAGCCTTCAGTGGGCCAACGCTTACGTACTAGTAAATAGATCGGCTATTACAAGGGCCAAGGGGTTGTAGCTCCCTTCCAGTAGTAGCCGAAGAACAAGAGAAGGTTGTAGCCTTCTAGAAGTGGATGCCTACATATTGGTATGAGTCTATGCTAGTACAAGATTGTAAACAGGCTTTTCTTATATTAAAAGGAAGATAGAAGCAGGTGGCTTTTGTCCTGCATAGGGTTTCCACCTTATATCTTGGTGTTCATATATGTTTCTTATATGTGATAGTCTGTTCTAATTTTACTGCACATGGTTACTGTTTTTTTGGTTAATGAAGTAATGATGCACTTATTAAAGATCAAGATATGATGAATTAAGTAAATCATATGTTTGCTACATATACGCTAGTTTCCTTAAACATAGTTGCATCTGCACGTGGGTTACCTTCATTGAAGTATCGTATATGAATTTGACTATGAAAAGCAAAAAATATTATTGACTTGAATAATATTGATTCACCCCCGCTCTCAGTATTATTTCCAACAAAATATTGTATATAGATATGTAGGGTTCTTGCTACACAACAAATGATTAATATATTAGAAGCAATAGATCTCGTTATACAATATAGAATCACAAGAAGAAGCTTAAAAAAAATGAAAGTCCACTTAGCTCTTACCAATTTAGGAATGGTGGGTCCTTGCCAATCTAGGTAGGAAAGCTACTAACATACAAAATTTCTAGCATAGTTATACTAAAGATCAAAATATTACTTTCATTCAAAAAGGAAGGTCACAAGAGTTAGAATGTTCACATCAAATCCATGACATAGTCTTATAGTATTGGAAAAAGGATTAATACAGGCCTTCTTTCAAAGACTCAAGATTACAAAAACAAATCTCCTCTATGCTAAATCCAATACAAGATTTGATATATAAATTATAAGAAGAACCAACTCCTCTGATCTCATGGATGAGAGGGACAAATAGCTAGATTGTTATCTCAAAACTGATTGACCATGATCAAATTTTAACAAATATCTATTTTGAGGGGTATAATATTGTCATTAGTTACCAAACTCTTCATCACAATATCCATGAATAAATAATTTTACTTGGTTGCATCGAAATAATTGACCTAATCCTCATGAGCAGGATGGTAAAAAACCAATTACTTTAATGCTCAACTAGCAACCAATCCATTTTTATCATATGACAAAATTAAAAAGTGTTGATATAACTGTGGGATTTTAGATGTTATAATAACACAAGGCTAATATTTTTTCATTAGAAAATATATCCTCTAAACTTCCTATAACCATTATTAAGAACTAAGGAAATAATGAAATAAAGAACTCATTTTACCTTGAGTATTTGGAAAAAGGGTATGCTCTAATGTTATGAGTATGAATAGAATTAGGGTTGGATTGAGGTATTATGTTAAGGTATAGGTAGAAAAATAATAGTTTATCAGCCAAGAAAATAGGAAAAAAAATGGTTCAACTGTCCCCAACCGAGCCTTTTTTAAAAATTGGTTAAACTATAGAAGAAGGTCCCGATTTTCAAGAGAGCCAATCTTCCTTGACCAAGATGTTGAGCCCTGAATCCATAGTGCTACCTCCTTTATTTTTCAATTGTCCAGATGTAAACATTTTCCTGATATGCTAATTGATTTTACTATTATCTTCTTGTAGCTCCTTAATATCCTCCTATAATCTCTTAATTGTCTTCTTTGATTACTTATTCTTACTTTATATACACATATTCACGAATTTTAATTGAAATACTTCCTATTTTAATCTCCTAATATTCTTGCCTTTCTTATTGAGCTTCATCTCTATCAAACTTCTAATGTTAAATTTTGTTGATGAATCTTGAAGTTCATTATAAGAAGGGTTACAAAATCTTGTAATTGGAACTCTAAGAGCTTTAATATTACCTTGTTGTTCACCTGCCAGGGAAAATTAAAATTGTCTTCGTCCTCCAAATGGCATCCTTGGGCCACCAATGTTGTTATATCTAGCTAGTTTGAGGAACAATTTGTTCAGAGAGCCTTGGCCCTAGATTTTTTATTTACTAACAAATTTGAAGAGTTCATTGAAAGGATTATTGTCCTCTCAATCTGTGTCCAAAGCAATTGGATATTATCTAGTTTCTACCTAAATGATTTCTTTCTCCTATAAACATTCCTTCTACGAATTATTCTTCGTGCCATGTTACTTAGTCATATTTTTAGTGATCCTTGTAGGTTTTAACCCTGTATAGAAATTGCTTGCATATGAATTCTAAAACAAAGAAAATAAACAATGCGAGAGTATAACACATAAAACACATATGCACAGAGATTTTCCCCTGGATCCCAAAACCGAGACTACCAGCTTGATTTTTCATTATATTCCTTTCAATGTTACAATAGATATTTATACATGTCGAAGCATACAATACCATGGACTGAAAACCATCACGTCCAAAACCATGGATCGAAAACCATAGGTAGGTTCGCCCAACCTAATATAGGGTCGAAAAAAAAAATTCTCAGTGCGCTGCCCCAGACACGGTAAAAGGGGGCTACCCACCCCCCTCAAACCCCTCGGACAGGGGGGGCTTCCGGCCCCCCTCTGACCCCCCCGTTATGTAATCGACTCAATGAAGGGGGGGATCTGCCCCCCCTCTAACCCCCAAGTTCACTATGTAGGTTAGTCGTGCAAAGAATATAACACAACGCAACAATCTCCCACTTGTTGTTTTCTTTCCACAAGGGGCCATAAGAGAGCTTAGACATTTTTCCAGCCCTGAAACGCCCAATATTTCTCTACACCAAGAGAACTTCTCAGAGCTCACAGATTTTGTCAATGCATCTGTAGTATTCTTCAAAATGTCCACCTTTACCAGCAACACCTTTTTGTCTTCTATCATATCCCTCACAAAGTGATATTGAACATCAATGTGATTTGTATTTAAATGATAAGCAGGGCTCTTTGCCAAGAAAATTTCACTTTGGTTGTCATAGTTTATCCTTATAGCTCCCTGTACTAACACCATACTTGAACATAATCTCTGCAACCAAGCTGCTTCCTTGCTTGCATGAGTGGCTGCCATGTATTCTACCTCTATAGTTGATAGTGCCACTATAGATTGTTTCTTACTCATCGAACTAACTGCACCTCCAAATAGGTTAAACACATACACACTTGTAGATCTTCTCTGATCGAGATCTCCAGCCCAGTCTGAATCAAAAAAGCCACGAATATCCAACACTCTGTCCAATCCTGGTCTTCCTTGGTACCACAAACCATAATCACTAGTGCCACACAAATACTTGAAAACCCTTTTCACTATTGTCCAGTGCTCCTTCCCTAGTTTTGACATAAACCTGCTCAATACTCCCACTGCATGTGCAATGTCTGGTCTAGTACAGACCATTGCATACACCAAGCTACTGAATTCACTTGCATATGGAACATAGGACATGTCCTCTTCCTCTTCTTGTGTCTTGGGACATTGTTCAATAGATAACTTCACACCTACAGGAATAGGAACCTTCACTGGTTTACTATCCTGCATATTAAACCTCTATAGTATTGTGTCGACATACTTCCTCTGGTTTAACCAGAGCTTCCTCTTTGCCTGATCTATTTTAATTTCCATGCCCAAAATATAGTTTGCAGCACCGAGAACTTTCATGTCAAATTTGGAGGACAATTGGGTCTTCAAATCCTGGATAATTCCTTTGTCATTTCCAACCAGCAACATATCATCCACATACAAGACCAGATAAATAACACGGTCACCAATTAATTTAAAATACACACAGTGATCTACTTTACTTCTAGTGAAGCCAAGTCCCCGTATAAATGTATCAATTTCTGATACCACATCCTTGGTGACTGTTTTAACCCATACAAAGACTTATTTAACTTGCATACCAGTTCTTTCTTACCCTTCACCGCAAAGCCTAGGTTGCTTCATGTATATTTCCTCTTCCAAATCCCCATGAAGAAATGCTGTCTTCACATCCATCTGTTCTACCTCAAAATCAAAAGCAGCAACAACAGATAAAAGTAATCTAAGAGAAGTTACCTTGGCAACAGGAGAAAAAATATCACCAAAATCAATTCCCCGCACCTGGGAATAACTTTTTGCTACCAACCAAGCTTTGTATTTCTCCACCTTCCCTTCCACATTTGTCTTCTTCTTGAACACCCATTTGCTGCCAATGGATTTCCTTCCAGCGGGCAACTCCACCAGACCCCAAGCCTCATTTTTGTGCAAAGATGCCATTTCATCAACCATGGCCTCTTTCCAGAGTTTTCCATC
>APFE031377497.1:6139-51986 GCA_000404065.3 Pinus taeda
TTAATTAAATTAAATTAATATATAATTAATTAAATTAAATTAAAATTTAATATATAAAAATATATATATAAAACATATTTCGCAATCGGGAGTTTGTATCGCATCGGGAGTTTTAACTTCACACATTTTAAAAGGCCCTGACACTTCATATCCTCGATCACCGATTATTAAAAAGTTCACATATCGCATCGGGAGTTTTCATATGACAAAATTTGAAAAACCCCGATACACCTCCATGCTTTGATACCCGATAAGCCTTCTTGACGCTGATATTACATCGGGGAATTTCGCTTCCCTCATTATCCATTCCGCCGATTGCCGAAAAGCGAAAACAAATAAAAACAAGTTTTATATATTGGTTCCAACGACTTGTTCCATGGACTCAGACGTATGGTAATATGGTAAGTTTTAGTATTTTATATATATATTAAATATGTTAATATGGTTGGTTTGTATTTGTAATATTAATTAGTTTATATTAATATATGTAATGAGATTGATATTGATTAGTTTTTAATTAAGAATGGATTTGTTTATAAATCATTAGTTAGTTAAATTAATAAATAGTTTAGTTTATAATTAGCAATTAAATTATAATTAATTAGGGACTAATTTAGGATTTAATTTTTAATTCAAATTCTCATTTTTTTAGCCCAGCAACAGAATTTCTAGATTTACATCAGATTTGACCCACCAACTTTGGAAGCTCATAAATTGAGTTCTACTTGGCCAAATGAGGCCCAGGACGGCTCATTGGAAAGAGAAAATCAAGGAGAACATTTTGAAGGAGGTTTCACCAATAGATTTGATCATTTATTGGGCCAAAAATCAGGCAGAAAATCAGGCTCCAAATTTTGAAAACAAAATCAATTTTCTAGAGTTATTGTTTTCAATTTCATTTGTCCAAAGCCTCTTCTAATTGCAGATCCATTGGTCAATAATATCATTTACCAATCAAACCATTCCAAGCATCAATACAGAGCTTATATTTTGTTTTTAATTATTTATTTAAATAGAATTTGATTGGGTTTGATTTCATTGCCAGAAATGATATTTTGATTGCATTTTAATTTATTTTGATTTCTTTTGTAGGAAAACAGTGGAAGAAATATAGAAAAAGAATCTCAATCAATGAGAAGGCTCCAGCAATTAAAGATCAGAATTAGGAGCAAGTAAAATTGGATTTAGCAGATTTCTCTTCAACAAACTCTTCTCTCAACAATTCCTTGATAAATATTATAAGTAACAAATTGCAGAATGTAAAAGGGGCTGCTCTCCTCTGCAATTTTAGACCTCTAAAAGCACTATTGTAATTGGAATTTAGAGTTGTAGGAGGGAGGAGTGAAAAATCTCAGATCTGGGGATTATTGAGGATTTTTCCTTTGTATATTGAATTATGCATGAAGAACAAAGCTTGCACTATTGTGGCTCTAGTTTGGAAGGCAGAAGTTCAAGCAATGTAAAGGGCTATTGGAGACCAAGAACAGAGAAATGGATGCAATAAATTGGTATTTCTAATACTACTATTCCAAATATCAGATTTAATTTTGTGGTGACAGGAATGTGTCATTTTATTCATGTTTGTGCACTATTGTCAATATGGGTAATTTGTCTCAATTTTGTTATTATGTATCTCTATTTTTATGGATTAATTTCTCATTTCAGAGTAACTATTTACTCTGAAATCTATCTTATGAAACCAATTTATTGAACGGTAATGTGTTGTGAACTATTTCCACATATCATTATTCAATTATTGGATTTATTGATTTTGGTAATCAATATCATTTTTGTGAACTACTTCCTGGAATGTTATTGGTTTATTATTTCAGTTAAGAGGTCTCAATAGGATGTGTTTTGATAACTATAATATCAGTTAATTGAACTACTTCATTAACTTGATATTCATTATAAACAAGACATGTTTAAATCCCAATATTTTAATTATCTTGCTCTTAGTTGGGTTAGATCTATATCTACCTAATTGAGATAGGATTTAGATTAGCTTCTTTTGCTTGCATCATAGAATAAGCTTGCATTTAGAGTAAATTCTACATTCTTTCAAGTCCTCTTCTCAAAGAGGCAAAACTTTAGTTGTGGCTTGGCTGAACCCAAATCAGCTTAAGGGTCATTCTTTTGCCTGAACAACAAGGAGAAGTGATCTGATATCCCTGTCTATTGGTAGTGAAAGACATATCATAAACCAATGGCTATAGGGAGAAGGTAACTGGACCTAGTTTAACCAGTCGGAGCCACCACACCAAACGGAAAAGGAGCTGCTTTCAAGGTCCGGACCGGGTGGTTATCCCCCAATGTTGTTGTAGCGATTTTCGAGGCATCAACAGTGTCTCAGGGCACACTTTCATTGTTTCCTAGTTCCTATTCTGCTTTCAATATGATATGATGTGAAGTGAAAGTTATTTACATTCATTGCAAATGTCGATCTAAAACAAAATTAGCTAGGGCATCTACTAATATGTAAATATTTCTAGAAATATGTTCATATTGTATGAAATCAAAATGTCTTTCAAGAAGACACACTCTCAAAACCATGCGAAGGATGGCAGGATTTCTCACTGAATATATATTAGCGAGTTGTAGTACTATAAGCTGTGAGTCAAGCTTGATCACTATACCATGGATACCATGTGAAATAGTATCAAATACTAGCTCAAACACTACGCTATACTCAATGATGTTGCTAGTAGAGCGACCAATGCAAATCCCTTGCATGCTCGCTCGCTCGCCGTCTGGAGCAAAGATAGCCCGCACTATAGAGGATAGGTTCCGAGTATTATGGCTAACACCATCAGCATAACCAATATACGGTTCGAGGTTGACATTTACAATCAAAAAATAAAAAGAATCAATAGAAACCATGGGAAATTCTGAAAAACACACTGCAAACACACTTAACACACCTATAAATAGTATGTGCACAGTGTACTATGCATGGGATCAACCATAATATTTTTTGAGGTACATCCCATTTCTAGGTTACACCAGTGGAACTCCATCGAGGTCTACTAACTCATAAGCCCCTTTTTCAAGGACACAATTGAAAATGTATAGCCCCAGCCACATAGGCTAGAACTTTCCTAGACCTAAGTTGTCAACCTCTTGGTCATATAACAAAACCAGATCTCCTTCTGCGAAAACTCTAGGCTTGACACTTTTTTCATATTGTGATTTGACGTGTCTTTTATGAGCTTCATTGGCTAACATAGCATCATGCCAAGTTTCGTCCAAACGAGTTAGATGTAAAAGATGCTCCTCCTTTGCAAGAGTAGTAGGAAGAAGTTTGATAGCTATTTTTAGCAATGTGATTTCACATTTGATGGGGGGGATCGCTTCCAAACCATATATCAATGAGAATGGTGTAAATCTGATAGAAATCCTAACTAAGGTTCAGTATGCCCACAAGGCAGCAAAGAGAAGCAAGTGCTAGTCTATTTTGTGGTCCCCTATCATGCATTGAAGCATAGTCTTAAGAACTTTGTTGATCACCTCAACTTGTCCATTAGCCTGAGTATAATAGGAAGTGGAATTTTCATGTGAAAGTCCAAATTTGGTAGCTAATTTTGTCATTATATGATTTTGAAAAATCTTCCTGTGATATGTAACTATTTATTGTGGAACATTGTTGGCTTAGGGGTCTTGATCTAAGTTCAACGTTAAGTTAGTCAAACAAATAACTACACTATTGGCCCTTTCGGCATCAAGCCATGGAGCGCGGACTGAAGTCTCACCCGAAGCAATATGGGAGGATGCTAGAACCAACTTTCCGCACCCAAAGATTAGTGTAATGTCGTTTTATGCCCTAACTCTGCCTTCGCGCAGATCAATAATCCTTGTAGTGTTAAAAAATTTACTGCATAACATAAATAATTACTAATAGGAATAAATATAAAAATAACCAGCAACAACCATAAACACATAAACACACATGTTTATCCAAGAAAACCCCAAATCCGGGGAAAAACCCAACCATAATGAAATTTCATTATCCTTGGCCAAAACCCTGGCCAATCCGACCAAGTGAGCCTTCACCGCTCACCTCCAGGTCTTGCATTACAATGAATTCCTTCTAGCTTTTTATAAGCTCCATTACATATAATACCATGAGTGAAATACTATGGGTGCACAATGCCATGTGCCCCAAAACCATCACTGTTTAACCTGGTCAACTTTGACTCTATCCTGAGTCAAGTTTACCTAAGAATTCCCCCCTTAAACTTGACTTGGGGTTCCTTGACTAACTCCAGCCAAACCTGGTAAGTGAGACAATCCCGCTCACTCTAGCTCTTACACCCCTAAGAGTTTTTACCTGAGATATTGTTAACCTGACATCCCCCCTATCACCTAGGTCTAACCCAAACTTTATCGGTGATCATCGAGGAGTACACATGCCTTACCAGGTCTTACAGTAGTATGCAATAATTTTGACTTCATTAATTTTTTTTTGTTTATTGCTGTTGTGATTCTGATCCATCCTCTCTCAATTTTATTTGCTCAAAAACTTCTATCAAACCGCTTCAACTGCGAGCTCGACGAGAACCTCATAGATTCCAGCACCGGTGGCCTCATGTAGCAGAAAACAAACAATTTTCAAAGCCGCATGAACAATTTTCTTCTGCTGACCAATGCTATCTCTCAACCTTCTTTAAATAGTTGTATGAATCCTGAACAATTAGTTAGCATGTTCCAAACCGGTAAATATCGCAAATGCACTGCAATCCCTGGCAGTTATGGCACTATCTTCTGCACATTCTCCTCGAGGTTCTTCCGCATACGATTGTTCCACCATTATTTTCTAGACCCAGATCTGTAAAAAAAGAGGCTGCATGATCTCATTAGGCACTATAAACCCCTAACATCAAAGAATCCCTTTGAAGCCAATATTTGGCTCTGATACTAGTTGTTAAGAAATTTACTGCATAACATACATAATTACTGAGAGGAATAAATATAAAAATAACCAGCAACAACCATAAACACATAAACACACATGTTTATCCGGGAAAACCCCAAATCCAGGGAAAAACCCAACCATAATGAAATTCCATTATCCTTGGCCAAAACCCTGGCCAATCCGACCAAGTGAGCCTTCACCGCTCACCTCTAGGTCTTACATTACAATGAAGTCCTTCCAGCCTTTTATAAGCTCCATTACATATAATACCACGGGTGAAATACTATGGGTGCACAATACCATGTGCCCCAAAACCATCACTATTTAACCTGGTCAACTTTGACTCTATCCTGAGTCAAGTTTACTTAACATTTAGGGCTTATTGATATACTTCTCTTAATCACCCTTAGACCTTCGCAAAGGTCTACGACTATCTTTCGTGGACCTTAAATAGGTGACTCAACTATTTACACACTTTTGAGATTGCTTCTACTTCTATATTTACCTAGATCAACTTAAGTATTTGATAATTTTAACATGCATTAAGATATTCTTCGCGTAAACAGATATTATGACTTGCGTTCATATAACAATGTAAAACATATAGATTCACGCATAAATACAACATTAAATCATAAACCCATTATTCATCATAACATAATCACCTTCATTCATAACAGAAGTAAAAGGAAAAAACACAGATATTTCTGGAGCAATCTCTTTATTAATGCTTCAAATCTTCTTACAGATTCAAATTACCATACGCACTCAGCTGTAGGGGTCTGCACACTCAGTTGCGGACTCTACTCTATGCTTCTACGCACACAGCTGCAGAGCCTCTCTTCTACTCTAAGACTCTTTGCTCGTCACTTTTACTCACCCATTACATTCATATATTTCCCTACAAAAACTTTCCTTAGACTCTCTAAGACTTTCCTTTTTATACAATCCCATGGTCCACAGACCATGGGTAGATCTACTAAAGCCGACACAATTTACATAAACAAAGGCTAAAAACCCTTTATGACACTTTACATCTACGCGCTATGTGACCATAAATTGCAGAGACTTACACTTTACATCACAAAAGCTTGGGCTTTCAGCCCCAAAACTTGGGCTTTTGCCCCAAAATTGACCTTAGTTGACCCTGTCCCAACAAACACCAAACCTAGCAATCAAGTGGTTGAAGAAAAAGAATGCTTTCATTTCGCCATTGTTATTGAATGTAGGCATCACCTTGACCCACTTAGTAAAGTAGTCAACAATGACAATAATATAGCCATGCCCCCCATACAAGTGAGGGTAACATGTCATAAAGTCAATACCCCATTTTGCAAAGGGGCCAACAACAACAACGGGATGCAACGGAGCAGACAAAGCGTAGATTTTATGATCATAGATCTGACACACATGAAACTTCTAGACTGCAAGGATACAGTCACAGAAAATGGTGGGCCAAAAGTAAATTGCGCTTAAGATCTTTTGTGCGGTACCGTAACTAGATCTTTTGGTCCAAATATTTAAAAAATAGTGTTTTACTCCTTGTATGCAACTTTTCCCTATATCAAATGCGTGTACACGCAGGTCAGTATACCCAACCTACGTATATGTTTTAAAACACTTAAAAAAATTGAATTTCCTTAATTATGGGTGGAGATCACGGGTTTTACCTGTTGATTACCTATTAGTTCCCGTGGCCCAATTGTTCCCAACTATTTCCCAACTAAAAAACTACTTTGGGAGAAGTATAAAAGGACTCCAATGGGAAGGCCTTAAGGAGGAGAGAAAATAGAGAATTACTCTACTAATATTATCCCCTGATCAAGTCTGAAGATCCCTGTGCTTCAAGCCCTTCCCCAAGTTCAAGAAACCCTTGTTTCCTTGAGAGTTGATATCCTTGTATTGGTTATGGAAGGATCCTTTTCAAGACTAGGACTGGACAGACCTGGAGGATGGTTCTGCTTGGAGCCGGAAGAGGAAGACTCAGGTGAACTTTTTCTATGTTTTATTATAGTTATCTGTAATAAAAAGAAACACTATATTGTTCCTGATATCAACTTTTTCATGCATCTGATGTTATTGTTATGGTTTATATATGAATGACTATTTCAAATTTCACTATAACACTTTATCTATATGTTGTTGTGCGTCTTTGAATTGGTTGTTTTGCAAGTTCAAAGATCGTGAGGAGTTGCAGAGGGTTTTAACCCTGGCTGGAATTACCAGAATGAAGGACACCCGGGTATGTACATCCTCGCATAGTTTGCTCGTTTAAGTATTTTTCCTGTGTTATATGTTTGTTTCTTGCTGTAGATTACTCCTACTCTGCTAGGGTTCTGACCCAAAGCCCTAGGGGATTTTATCCCTTAACTCACATGTCAATGAGTGGCATTCATTGAGGACTGTATTGACCTCCTCAAGAGTGAGGCACCTCCGTAAAATGGTATCTATGCCATGACGGTAAAGGCTGTCGTCAATAATCACATAATTTCAGGATTGGTATCAGATACGTTGTTGCTCTTAATGAGAGGTATTAGGTTAGAAAGTCTAGGTCTTGAGATATATCATAAAATCTCCATACCATGGGTCAGATGAAGAGATAAAAAACAATGAATCATTTTCGATGGAATATTCAGATGTAGATTCAACATTAAGGGAAGGGAGATTACACATTAGCTCGGAAAAACTAAGAATTTCTTCAACTTGAATTTGATGAATTCTAGGTTAAACTCTTGGAGAATAACGATCCACTTATAGTATTTTCCCCCAAAAAATTAAAGTGACAATATCTATGTCATAGGGTTGCAATATAAAACAACCCTAATTTTTTGAAGCAAGATGTAATGGTGAAATCTCTGGACGTCTTGAACCGCCGCCAAAGCTAACATTTCCACATGGCTATACCATATCTCGGTACCATTGACATTTCAACTTAGATAATAGATGGGATGTTTAGTCCCTATATCATCTTCTTGGACCAACACCATAGATATAATATATATGGCGGCAACAACGTATAGGAAATAGTCACGCTAATAGTCAAGGGGATATAAGAGAGATGTTTGAACCAATACATCTATCAAGGCATCAAATTCTTTCTGTGTAGCATCATCCAAATGGGAGGGAATCCCTTTTTTCAGTAAGCAAGTGAATCCTTTGGTAAATTTAGCATAGTTAGGGATGAAACTCTTGAGGAAGTTAGCTTTCCCTTGGAGTCTTTATAACTGAATGATGGAGGAAGGTGGAGGCAAGTCAATGATTACCTGGAATTTTAAAATATCAATACGAATTCCTTGTTTTGAAATGACGAACCCAAGAATATGACTAGAACCAACATAGAACACACATTTGTGTGGGTTAAGTTGAATGTTATAATGTCTACAATGGAGAAAAATAGCGCGTAAATGCATGGGGTGATCGTCCCAGTGCTTGGAGTGAGTAGGGAGATTGTCTAGATAAGGTTGCACGATATGCTTGATGTTGTGGAAAGTGTAATCCATCGCATGTTGAAATGTGGTGCCTGCATTCTTTAAGCCAAAAGGGATATTTTTGTAAGAAAAAGTACCCCAGAGACAAATAAATGTAGTTTTGGGTTGGTCCGTCAGGAGAATGTTGATTTTATTATATCCCGAGAATCCATACATAAATGAATAAATCTTGCAGCCAGTGCAATCATCAACAATCTAGTCAATAAATGGGGTTGGGTAGTTGTCTTTTGAACAAGCATGATTTACATCCCGATAGTCGACACATAATTGGATCGTGCCTTGTTTCTTCATGACAAGTACAACATTTGATACCCAATTAGTTAAAGGAACAAGGTATATGAAACCAACTCGAAGAAGCTTTTCGATTTCATCCTTTTATCCTAACAAACTTCTTGGGATGGACCGGACGGAGGTGCTTCCGGACAGGTTTGGCATCAAGATACATATTGATTTCATGCACTAATATGTTTGGGTCGATACCTAGCATTTCTTCATATGTCCAGGGAAAGACACCTTTGAACTTATGAAAAAGGGGCTTAATAAATCTTGATTTTAGATGAAGAACAAGATGCTCCGATGTATAGATTTTTTACTTTCCTAGTTTAATTGAAATATCGAGAGGAACCATTTCTTCAATATTTGAAAGGTTCTTTTCAGAGTCGATCTCATGAATGGAAACAAAATTCGTAAAGGGTTCGACAAAATTAGGTAGGTACACACCACCGAGATTATCTTTAATGGTATTTGGGAAGGAGGAACAATGATGATGTTCGTCCCATGGCACATTGTCTGACATCATTATTCGCATGATGCTTTCATCGGTAGAGAATATATGAGAGAAAGGATTAGAGGGCATGCCATAATCCAATGATTGATCTACCCATTTAATCGAAGAAAAAGTATGGGCCACACAAGCCGAATAGATGGCTTTGTAATCTTTCTCAACAGGGCTAAGCAACATTCGATCGCCAAAACTTTTGATGTCAGTTTCAACAGGTATAATCTATGGATTGGCCCAAATCATAGAGGATGATATCATGTTGATATAAGCAACCGAAGCGAAGGAGATAGGAAGGAGAGGGGAGGGAGCAAAAATGTTCCCATAAGAAATCATTGAAATCAGAGGCGATCATTCGGAAGTAAGTTGAAACAACAGAAGCCATAACATAAACCCATGTACATCCTAGTAGAATATTATAATCTAAAGTTTCGTCAATAACTTCTACTTCCACGAAGACGGGTTTGCCCCCTAGTTCTACTTGGAGGGAATTCAGGATTTCACAAGGTTTATATGTCGTTCCTTCAAAGGCTTTTAATATGGTAGTCGATTAACTCAGTTCGGGTGAACCAATTACCTTCCAGTAAGACAAAGACATGATGCAGGTGGAAGCTCCCTCATACACAATATAACGATGAATGTTCTTACCATGGATAATGACCTGAATCATAAAATATAACTAAGCCGGAAATCAAGGGGTATAGTTTTCATAAGAGAAACTACTAGGTTGGAATCTGATGGATCCACACATCCGATAGTTGACAAAAAGGCCTTCTTTTAGTTGGGACAGTTTTGCAACACCTCAAGAGTTAACATAACTGATGTAGACTGAGATAACTCTTCAACTATGTTGTAATTTTGAGAGGCTCTCGAATGAGGGTTGAAATCATACTTATGGATAACACCTTTTGGAGGGTTGATAGTTAATTTTGTAGGAGCCAGAGGTGGAACAAGATCAGATGAAGATGGTGCCAAACTAGAAATTTGATCAGTATCCTAACCATTCGGTGGATTCGCATTACCATAGTCCTTATTCTAAGTGGCCACCATGACATCCGATTTCAGATTTCAGGAGGAAAGCATAAAAATTTTGTTAGAGGAAGTGGCATCTTATGCAACCATATCAGTCTACCGATTTAGAAATAGGTTGGTCAGCATGGCAGGAGAAGTGGATGATTTAAGAAACTAATTCGCTTCAACGTGATGCAGATAATCACATCTAAATCTATCCTCATTACAGATCAAGCATGGGTATCGAGGCTTTTGTTTCTCATTGGAAGATGAATTTGTTTGTTTATATTACATTGCATAGTCCTTCTTTTTCTTACCTTTACCTTTCTTCTTCCTTCCAGGTTATTATTGAGACTTGCCTTTATCAAATGAAATGAAATTTATCTTGGAAGTAGAAGTCGTAGGAGGATGGGATTGATGGTTTTGTGCAGAAGCGGTAAGAGCAATACCAGATAGTTTACTCACAGACTGTGAACTAGAAGAACCTATAATTCCATCGACATCATGAGATTCTTTACTAGGTGGAGGAGGAATAGTATTCAAGGGTCTCAGAACATTTGGTATCTTATCATAAAGCATGCCCGATTGGGTATAAACTAGATGTAAATATTGAGCATGAGCAATAACTTTCTCTTCTGTCACGACTCCACCTTTGGCTACGTCTTATGTTATGGGAGTTAACAGAGTTTTGAAAAACCATTCTTCTAACAACTGATCGGGAACATAAGTCTTGAGCAACCAGTGACATCGCCTCCACTCACAAATGTGATCTGAAATGTCAGTAGAGTCTGATTGTTTGAATTTAGTCAATAGTTCTATTCCAGTTTTGAATCTAATGGGTAACTAGAAATGTGTGAGGAAGGTAGTGGCTAAAGTGTTGAAGTCATGAAACAATGCTCTAGGTAACTCAATATACCATTTAGATGTGGTACCCCTAAGCATTTGTTGGAAAAGATGGAGTTGAATGAAATCATCATTAAGGGAGTTGGATGAACACCATAGATGATACATCATAACATGCGTCGATGGGTCTTCTCCAGGATTCTCATTGAACTTTGGGCTATCATAAGGAAACTTAGTTGGAATAATTGGCCACCATGGCGAATGAGAAATGGGGTCATTAGCAAGTCGAGTTAAATTTGGTAGTTCAAGAGTAGCCACAAAAGGCAACTATCGATGAAAGTCTAGAGTTGGATGACATCGATATGAAGGGAGAACCTAGGAAACAGGCACTTTTATTCATGGGTAAGGAGGTTTTTGGTAATAAGGAACTTGGTTACCATAATATGGAGGGTTCTGATAACCAACATACAAGTGAGTTTGTTTCCCAGTCCCAAGATGGCAATAAAGTTGCTGGAATGGTTGGGATTATATTTGCTAGCCTTGAAAACACACTTGATGTGATCCATATTGTTGCCTAATAGGGGTTTTCATTGCCCCTGGTATGGGTTTGATTGAGACTGTGCCAAATTTTGAATAATTTGACCTACCAAAAATTGAGGAGTACCTTGTGCAAGAGATTCAGAAGGTAAAGGACCTTGTATAGGTTTACTAATCGGGATCTCAGGAGAACCAAACACCATTGGAATGGCTTGTAAACATTGGCTCACATGTAATTGAACTTATTGAGGTGCTGATGGATAGATAGGAGTTTGTCACGAAGACGGTAGAGTTTGAGGATTCAACAATCGATCCCAAAATGAACTAGGTTGAATGGGTAAAGTAAGTTTCCAAACATAGGAAGCCATTCTAGGATAAGGAATACTATAACTAGCTGGGTTACCATATTTAAGTATACCAATAATAGGTTCCCCCCCACCATGAAAGGAGGGGATGATGGAGGCAACTACGATCCAGACGGAGAATACCCAATATAATAAGGGTTGGGTTGTTGAGGGTAGCTTTGCCCACTAATATAAGGGCCAGCCTACTACTCTATTGTAGGTGTAGATGGAGGAAGAGGATCATCCTGTGTGACATTCATAAGAGAGGTACCAGACATTATTCTTGAGTTAGCTGACATGGAAGAGGTCCAAGGATTGGAAGCCACACAAGGAAAGGTACCAAATAATGACTAATAGCTAGGCAGGATGGATGTACCACCATATAAATGAGTTCCTAGTGATGTTATAAACATTGATGAGGAAGCAACACTTGATGTCTCAACCATAGTGGTGGATACAAGCTACGAGTTTGAATCTGTTCCAATCATGGTTAACAATCCCAATGAAGATTTCCATGGGAGATCCATGGGTAGGCCCAAAGAATTAGGTAAAGGAGATTGCGTTAGAGGTTGAAGAGATGGAAGAGGATTGGTTTGATAAAAATAAAGACCTTCCTAATGAACAAGAGTATAAGGATGAGGTTATTCTTGAGGATCTCTTCAATATTCAGAAGTTCGTGCGGAAGAGGTTCACTGTCAGGCCCAAGATATATTGGTTATGTTTGAGACAAAGGAAGAGAGGAGGAAGGTCCCAAAGAATGAGGTGAAGATGGTTGAGGCTCCTCAAGTTAAATAACCTCAAGAAACAAAGTTTCCGAGTCAGAGAGATCATATTCAACAACCTCGGGTAAAAAATTCTCAGGGACTTCTATTTCAATTATGTCAGTGTCACCAACATGAATAGATGTAATCTCGGGTTCGGAACTCAAAGGGACAGATGATTCTAGCTGATCAATATCGGAAGGAGGGACAGAAGTAGTTCATGATGTTCCTGATTCAGTAGTTTGCATTTGCCTATGCCTTGGATTACGGTTAGGAGTAGCCTATGGAGGAAGAGGAAGCTTATTTTTCATTTTAAATGAATGATAGGGAGGGGGATTTTGTTCTTCCATGTTGGATAATAAATTTTATTAACACAAAAAGAAATAAATAAAAAATAGGGCAATCTAGGCATAAAGGATTACCACGCAACTGTGAACTACAATATACACCTTGGCTAACCAAGGACTTAACATACGACATCCAATCTCCGTTAATGTTGTGTTCGGTGTATCACAGTATACAAGGCGAAAAACTCGGTTACCTATGGATGGATAGAAACCTATTGGGGACTCCAAAAATATACGTGACAGTACATGGGAGTTTAGTCTGTAGTAGTGTTGTCTAATGCGTAACCATTCAATGAGAGTGTTCCCATATACTTTACATGCCTATAGCACCACCAGTATATCTGAAGTTGCGTGGAGTACAATCTTATACACTCACATATGTATAACGAGATTTCACCCCTAGGATGCAACGTTGGTAAACAACGACAGCTCCTATGTCTAATGACGTCATAACACATCTCTAGCCTAGACTTCTAAATGTTTGTGTTAATATTACAAATGATCCTTAGGTTGATTCAATAAATTTTACTGTTTGTCTTTGATTATATTTCAATTTTAGAGCTCACCGTGAATGTCACCTGAATATCCTAAAATGAAAATCTAGCATGACAAAATAGAAATCCTTTCTCTTTCAATGAAAATCTAGCTAAGGAAGGGAAGAAACACTCAATATGTAGCACACAATATGCAGCAAACAAGATGCAAGATGCAATTTCTTTTTCAATGTAACTATTCCTATACTAATGCACATGCACAACCCTAAATTTCGATGCAAAAATTTTATTTTCACCACACTTAATTTTTGAAATGAAGATAACTAAGATGTAGATGTTCAATTATTGATTTAGTTACACTTTTCGTAATGAGGACTAGAACAACAATTCATCTAAGTGACCAACAATCAAACGAAATAAATTTGTAAGTGACCAAATGATAAGAATAAAGAAAAATCAAAACCAATTCTTACCAAAGGCAAAAAACACAAATGAAAACCAAATAGAGGCTTTAGAGAGACCACAAGACCTTGAAAACTTAGGGAAGTTCAGCTGGAAGTAGGTTGACTAAAGAGAGGCTCAAGAACCAAGGCAAAATTCATGCAAAAACAGGGGCCAACGCTAGTGCAGAAGAGGCACTAGTACATTGCAACGCTAGTGCAGAGTGGTCCAAGGTGAGGTACAACACTCTGTCAAAGGCACAGGGGGTGCGTTGGGACTAGTAAAAAGGGTTCTAGCACAAAAATTGCAAAAAGGGCTCAATGAAATCACTTCCTACGTTTGTTCTTCATTGGATGATACAACAAAGATTAGTCAAGAAGTTAGTCAAACACAATGGACAAGAAAACCATTGATATGAAGTTAAATAAGAATGCAACAACTTATAGATATAATCATAAACACAGAGATGTATCAGAAAAACACTTCATTTCATTAATAGAAATATGCTTACAAACATAATGGAAATAAGATAGCTCGACCGATGGTAGCTTATCTCTGAGAAGAGATGTGGTGACTACATGCCTCTAAATTGTGTTACAATCAGGCTCAAGGGCCTATTTATTGTTGGAAAACATGAGAAAACCCTAACCCCGGGAGATGTAACGCCAAGAGTTTGTGGGCCCCGTTGGGTTTAGTTGGGCAACCAACTTCCCGGGGTCGTAACTTGGTCATATTATATCTGTTTGGCATGTATGATACCTTGTTGGAAAGGTCTCTATGATTACTACAAGTTTCATTTCATTCCCTTGCCTATGGTTTCAAACTTGCCGTAGACCCCAAATAAACGCCGTTTAGGGGGTCAAAACTACTCCGGAAGTTCAGGACCCGAAAAATTGCTAAAAACAGTAAATGTTGAAATGAAAAAGGAAACAGATGAAACTAACTAGTGGTGTCTAAGTGGAATAGGCGGGTGGTCGCCAATATCCACCTGGATCATTCCCCTGCCCCCCAGGAAGCAATGGTCCCCATTATGTGCAGAGTCTCCATGAGGTGAGGAAATTTCTATTGAACCTGGTCCCTAGTGAACCACTTGCCCTAGTGAAGAAGTTGGGCTACTTTGACAACTCGATATAGTTGTATCCTTCATTGGCAAGTGTTCTTGATCTATGTGTCCATGATTTGATCAGTTGTGGCATGTTCCATGCATTTTGGGTCGAGCTCCATTGGTGTGAGTTGTTCTGAAATGTCAGATGTGTCCAACAATGGTGGAAAGTATGGCCGAAGGCGATCTACATTGAACATTGGGTGAAGACCAAGGAAAGGTGGGGTGCTAAGCTTGAAGGCATTTTCACCGAAGGCCTTGGTGATGGTTTATGGCCCATATCGAAGTGGTCGAAGCTTGTGGTGGGGTCCAGCAAGGCACTCCTACTACAAATGTAGCCAAACTTTGTCGCCCACCTGGAACTTGTGCGACACTCGATGCTGATGATGGCTCTGCTTGTACTTAGCATTGGCTCTGTCCAATATATCATGGACCTACTTCTAGATGTGTTGAATGTGCTCAATGAAGTTGTTAGCCCTTTCAACTTTGAACTAAACGTGAGCCAAATCTACCTAAGTGGCTGCAAATGGTATGGCCACATTAATGGGGCATAATGGCTGAAATCCCAACCCTACCTAAAAGGGGTTGTGGCATGTTGAGATGTGGAGAGCTATGTTGTAGCTTTTTTGGACAGGGGAGACTTTCATCCCACATGTTTGGATGCTTTGAGTTGTACATGCACAGAATGTGTATGATCATCATGTTGACAACCTCTGTTTGGCCATCAGTTTGGGGATGGAAAGTTGTGGACTTAGTAAGTTTTGTATCTAGCATTGACTAGAGACTTGACCAAAATGCACTTAAGAATCTATTGTCCGGATCTGAGGCAATGGATTATGTGTAAGTTTTAACCCCATACAGAAATTATCTGCATACGAATTCTAAAAATAGAAAATAAACAATGGAAAGAGCATAATACATAAAAAAATATACACAGGTACTTTCCCCTCGATCCCAAAACCGGGACTACCAGATTGATTTTTCATTATGTTCCTTTGACCAGATCTACAAAATACCATGGACCGAAAACCATCACGCCCAAAACCATGTATGAAATCCATCTACAAAACCATAGGTAGGTTTTCCCACCTAATAAAGGGTCCAAAAAAAAATTTCCCTGGGTCGTTGCCCCAAACCCCGTAGAAGGGGTAATCGCCCCCCTCAAATCCCCCAACAGGGGGGGGGCTGCGAACCCCCCCACTACACTCAGTGCAACGAAAGGGGGGCTATGCCCCCCAACTTAACTACTGGGGCTAATCGTGGAAAGAATATAACACAACCCAACATTATCCCACTTGTTGTTTTCTTTCCACAGGGGGCACAGGAGAGCTTAATTATTGATCCAACCCTACAATGCCCATTGTTTCTCTACACCAAAAGAAGTTCTCAGCACTCACAGAATTTCTCAATGCATCTGTAGTATTCTTCAAAGTGTCCACCTTTACCAACAACATCTTTTCGTCTTCTACCATATCCCTCAAAAAGTGATACTGAACATCAATGTGCTTTGTCTTTGAATTACACTTTGGCTGTCACGGTCTATCCTTATAGCTCGTTGTACTAAACTCATAATTGAACATAATATTTGCAACGAAATTGCTTCCTTGCTTGCATGAGTGCCTGCCATATATTCTGCCTCTGTAGTTGAAAGTTCCACTACAGATTATCTCTTACTTATCAAACTGACTGCACCTCCAAATAGGTTAAACACATATCCACTTTTAGATCTTCTTTGATCTAGATCTTCGGCCCAATCTGCATAAACAAAGCCACGGATGTCCAAATCTCTGTCCAACCCTAGTCTTCCTTAGTAGCACAAACCATAATCACTAGTGCCACGCAAATACCTGAAAACCTAATTCATCGTTGTCCAATGTTCCTTCCCTGGTTTTTACATAAACTTTCTCAACACTCCCATTACATGTGCAATGTTTGGTCTAGTATAGACCATCACATACATCAGGCTACCAATTGCACTTTCATATGGAACATGGGACATGTCCTCTTCCTCTTCTTATGTCTTGGGACATTGTTCATAAGATAACTTTACACCTACAGGAATAGGAACCTTCACCGATTTACTATCATGCATATTAAACCTTTGCAGTATTGTCTCGACGTACTTCCTCTAGTTTAGCCAAAGCTTCCTCTTTGCCTAATCTCGTATAATTTCCATGCCCAAAATGTAGTTTGCAGCACAAAGATCTTTCATGTCGAATTTGGAGGACAATTTGGTCTTAAAATCCTGGATAATTTCTTTGTCATTTCCAACTAGCAACATATCATCCACATACAAGACCAGATAAATAACACAGTCACCAATTAATTTAAAATACACATAGTAATGTTCTTTGCATCTGGTGAAGCCAAGTCCTCGTATAAATGTATCAAATTTTGTATACCACATGCTTGGTTACTATTTTAACCCATATAGAGACTTCTTTAACTTACATACCAGTTCTTTCTTACCTTCACCGCAAAGCCTTCAGGTTGCTTCATGTAGATCTCTTCTTCTGGATCCCCGTGAAGAAATGTTGTCTTCACATCCATCTTTTCTACCTCAAAATCAAAAGCAGCAACAGATAAAAGTAATCTAATAGAAGCTACCTTGGCAACTGTTATGAAACCAGCTCACAAAAAGATAGAAAAGAAAGATAAACGACTTAGAATTCAGCCTCTTCAAGGGGGCAACCTCCTTTACATTACAGAAATGAACAATTCTTGGATGATACAAATGAAAAGACCTCCTTTCTATATATAGGAGTCTAAGGGGTCATAATATAATCAGAGCTGACATAACAATAATAATGTAAAGGCACAAATAACAATAGTGGGCTCTATGGGGCACAATAATAAAAATGGGTTACATGGAACAAAAATAAATAATGGTTTGTACTCAATAACAATAAGGGGTTACACTAGTAGTATAGGGACCTAACATGCCCCTCTCCTTCAAAAAGTGTTGTCCTCAATGCTTGAGTATTTCTTGATGCTTTTGTATAAAATTCTTGTCCTCCCATGTGGAATCTTTAGCTGGTAAGTTCTTCCACTTTATGAGATACTCTGAAATTGATTGATTTCATAGTTGTCAGGTTCTTGTTTCTATGATTGCTCCAGGTTCTAATATGATTTTTCCTTCCTCATCATGTTCTGGAAATACTGTTTGAACTGGGATCTTTTGCAACTTTTGAATGAGTGGCCACATTTCTTCATCCTTCTTCCATTCATCCCTTGCTTCGTTTATCCAATCTGGTTGGATAATAGAAATAGCACAAAACAATGCTTCCACATCCTCATCCTTTCTTGAGAGTGCATCTGCAACAACACTTTTCTTCCCTTTTTTGTAGATGATTTCAAAGTTATAACCCAACATATTTGTGACCCATTTTTTCTGTTCTTCTAAAGATAATCTTTGTTCTAAAAAGTATTTAAGACTATCATAATCCATTTTTACCTTGAAGTGTCTCCCCATTAGGTAAGGTTGCCATTTCTTAAGTGCATGTAGTATTGTCAACATTTCCTTCTCATAAATAGCTTGCTTGAGATGTAGCCATAAAAATACCCAGCCGCCTACATCAAAACTTCTTTCACTGTGACGTTGATCTACCTGTTGTTTCATTCAATTTTGCACCAAAGTGGCATTATCCTTTAAAAGTTGGAGAACTTGTTGTTGGTGCTCGATGTGATCTTTCACTGCTTGAATCTTTTTCTTCTTAATATGTCCTTGTATCTTGAGAGTTTTAGGAGTGGTAATTTCTTCCCATGCATTACAAGATATGGTCGGATTCATTTCTTGATGCTCAATGTGATCTTTCACTTCTTCAACATTTTTCTTCTTGATATGTCCTTCTATCTTGATAGTTTGTGGAGTGTTAATTTCGGCCAATGCATTACAAGATATGGTCGGATTCATTTCTTCTTTCTCGATGTGATATTTCACTTATTGAACCTTTTCCTTCTTGATATGTCCTTCTATCTTGAGAGTTTGAGGAGTGGTAATTCTTACCAATGCTTTATGAGATATGGTCGGATTCATTTCATCTTTGTCTGGGGTTGGTTCCTAGTGTATATCCTCTTATTTTGATGTTTCTTGATCCTTTTCTTCCTCCTCTTCACAATCAATGTAAAATAATTTCTTCTCAGCACACTTATGACCTTTAATGTATTTGTTATCACAATTGTAGCAAATTCCTTTTGATCTTTTGTCTTCCAATTGTTGTGGTGTCAACCTTGTAGGTTGTGGAAGGCTAGGAGAAACAACACTTCCATATTTATAGTTGTGAGGGGTAGACTTCCTTGATGCCATAATTTTGCTTTCCACTTTTCTTGCCAACCTGAATGCCTTCTCCAATGAATCAAGTTCCCAAAGACGAACCTCATGTTGAATGTTATCCTTTAAAGTCCCTATGGAGACATCAATCCTCTGCTTCTCTGGAATATCATTTTCCCTTATATTCAATTTTTGAAAGTCCTCAATGTGCTCTACCATTGAACACTTTTGTTTGAGATTTATCAATTGGCTAAAGAGGGTGTTTCTCTTTGTATCCTCATAATGTGCTATCATTTCCTCTGTGAAAACTGACCACATAACAAGTGGTTTACGAGAAAAAAGGCCTTTATCCATAAAAATTGATCTGGTTCTAAATATGAAGATGCAATACGTACCTTTTATAACAATTTCACCTCATGTAGACCAAAATATTGCTCCATCTATAGTATCCAATTTACTGAATCCTTTCCATCAAACTTCCTCATATCACATTTTCTTGATTTTAGGAGTTCGCTCTTGAATTGCCTTTAACTCTGTAATTTTGGATCTTCCGGTTCTCAAATCATGACCTGCATTAGCCCTCTGCATCCTCTTTCCATTTCCACCAGTCTGATCGAAATTGGATTCTCCAAGAAAGAGTTATGCATAATCTCCGAAGATGACCTGATTATATACCCTTTCAGAAGATCAAACTTGTATGAAGTGCCACATGTCACTATTTTGACCTTTGGATCTGAAAAATATACATAGAAAACTATAGTCCATCCTCTTTCTGTAACTTCTTATGAAATTTCAATCTGATTCTCAAAGAGACAGTTACGACGATTTTCTAATGGTCGCATGTTTAAGATGTAATTCGAGAGTCTGCAAAAACCCTAAATTCCTCAAATCATATATACGAACATATAGTGAGACAATACATGAAATTCGGACCCAAGGATCATACCAGTTTCTTCTCAAATGGGTTTTTTTTTTAGCTTCTAAAACTTCGTAGCGAATAAGTTATGGCGAAGCTTCCACGATGGCCTGTTTTAGATGAAATTTTGGAGCTTGCAAAAACCCTAACTTCCTCAAATCATATCTCCGAAAATGTAGCATTACAAGATTTGCAATTTTCGCCCGAGGTTTAGTGAGATTTTTTCTCAAATGGGTTTTTTTGTTAGGTTCTGAAACGTCGCAGAAAAAAGTTATAGCGAAAATTCCACGATGACTTGTTTGGAGCAGTGAACCCCTAGAATCCAAAGCTCTGATACCAAATGTTATGAAAATAGCTCACAAAAAGATAGAAAAGAAAGATAAACACCTTAGAATTCAGACTCTTTGAGGGGGAAGCCTCCTTTAAATTACACAAATGAACAATTCTTAGACGATACAAATGACAAGACCTCCTTTCTATATATAGGAGTCTAAGGGGTCATAATATAATTAGAGCCAACATAACAATAATAATGTAAGGGCACAATAATAACAATAGTGGGCTTCTATGGGGCACAATAATAACAATATGGGGACTACATGGGTATAACCATATAATAAGGGGGTTGTACTAATAACAATAAGGGGTTACACTAGTAGTATAGGGACCTAACAGCAACAAGAGAAAAAATATCACCAAAATAAATTCCCAGCACTTAGGAATAACCTTTTGCTACCAACCGAGCTTTGTATTTCTCCACCTTTCCTTTTTCATTTTTCCTCTTTTTGAACACCCATTTGCTATCAATGGTTTTTCTTCCAGTAGGAAACTCCACCAGATCCCAAGCCTCATTTTTGTGCAAGGATTCCATTTCATCAACCATGGCCTTTTTCCAAAGTTTGCCATCCTCTGAATCTACTGCTTCCTTCACAGTTCTAGGATCATCATCAGTAATAGATAAAGCAAAATTTGAATAGAAAGCAGATGGGAAATACCTTTCTAACTGCCTTCTTTTTCGAACTGATCTTCACACAACCAGAGTTTGTGGCTCTTCATCTTTTGATTCCTCTTCTACTGTACAGTTTGATTCTTCCTCCTTTAGCTCATACTTTATCTTCTTAGGTTCCTTTGGTTACAATTCATGTTTAATAACATCTTTCACCTCTATGAACACCACATCTCAGTTGTACAAAACCTTCCTTGTTACTGGTTTCCAAAGCTTATAACCTTTTAAACCATCCTTATACCCAATAAAGATACACTTTTCATATGTACTATCCAACTTTGTTCTTTTCTCCTTTGGAACATGTACATATGCATCACATCCAAATACCGTCAGATGTGAAATAGAAGGTTTCTTACCAGTCCATACCTCTTGTGGAGTCTTATCCTCCAACGTTGATGAACGTGATTTGTTGACTAGGTAACATGTAGTCTCCACCGCCTCTGCTCAGAATTCCTGTCCTAACTCGGCACCATTGAGCATGCTTCTTGCCCTTTCCATCAACGTCTTGTTCATTATTTTTGCAGCTCCATTTTGCTCAGGTGTGTATGGAGTTGTCTTCTGTCGTGCTATACCACACTTCTTACAAAATTCTTCAAACTCCTTGCAAAACTCTCCACGATTATGTGTCCTCAGTACCTTTATCTTCTTCTCTGTCTGGTTTTCGACCAGAGCCTTAAATTCTTTAAACCTGTCAAAGGATTCAGATTTCTTCTTGGGAAAATATATCCTTGTATTCCTTGAGAATTCATTTATAAATGATACATAGTACACAAAATTACCCAGTGATGGAACCAACACAGATCCAAACACATCACTGTGCACAAGCTCTAATATATGTTTCGCCCTCTTACCACCAGAGGGGAAACTCACTTGATTCTGCTTCCTATATTCACAATTTTCACAAAAATCAAAATCGAGAGAGCTATTAAACATACCTTCTTCCATACCTTTACCATGAAGTATTCGAAGCCCCTTCTGTCCAATATGTCCAAGCCTTTGATGCCATAGCATGGTCTTTTCTCCAGAGACCACTAGATTTTCTGCTCCACTTTCAAGAACCACATAACTATTGCACCCTTCAATAATAGTGCTACCTTGCAGCTTGTACAGAGTTCCAATCCGAACTCCCCACATCAATACCAGTGCTCCCTGAACCATCTTTTAGGTGTCTTTCTCGAACACTATTTTTACACCTGCATCATCCAACTTGCTTATAGAAATAAAATTTCTGGCTAATGCAGGAATATGCAGAACACCCGAAAGTGTTCTAATCCTTCCGCCTTGCAACTTCAACTTGAATTTTCTGCAACCAATGATTCTAGCCTTCCTGTCATCCCCTAAGAAGACATCACCACCATCATATTTCTCACTCGCAGAACCACTCTCTATGGGGAGTTAAGTGAAAGGATGCACCTGAGTCAATCAACCATGCTTCATGATCTACATGTGAACTTGAAGGATAAGAAAAGTACACATTGCCCCCTTCATCTAAGGTGGTTTTCGCCTCTACGGAAGGATCATCATCATATCCATTTCCTTTCTCAGGAGCTTTAGATTTACAGTCCCTTTTGTAGTTCCCTTCCTTTTCACATTTCTAGCACACCTTTATAGGTTTTCCTAGAGATTTAGATCTCCCTCTATATTTAGATCTCCCATTCAAGGACTTATTTTTGTTTCTGTAATGGGACCATCCTCGTATAAACAAGGCATCGCCATTCTAGCTCTCCATATTTTTTCATCTCATCTCCTCTGTCAGCAAGGATGAGACTATTTCATCAAACTGCAAGGCAATTGCATTGCTACCTATTGCAACAACTAGAATATCCCACGAATCTGGTAGAGAACACAACAAACTGATGCACTTATCTTCATCTGAAATTTAATACCAATAGATAATAACTAGCTTACTGCAATATTAAATGCATTTATATGCTCTGTCATTGAGTCTCCATCTTTCATCATTAGGTTATACATCTTTTTCTGTAGGAATAGTTTATTCACCAGAGACTTAGATTGGTACAAAGTCCCTAACTTGTCCCACAAAGCCTTCATCGTAGCTTCCCCTGATACATTCAACAATACTAAATCTGAGACACACATTCGTATTGTGCTCTTTGCCTTCCAATCCAACTTCTTTTAGTCTTCATCGGACATTGTCGTTGGTTTAGTACCTAAGTCTACCGTAATCCGCTGATCTTTATCCACCAACAGATCGTTCATCTTGAGTTTCCACAACTCAAAACTCTGACCATTAAATTTCTCGATCTTTATCTTTCCACTACTCTCCATCTTCTTTACCACAAGAATCTATCTCACATATCTTCACTAAACAATGTCTACCACAAGCCCGAGTAAAACCCCTTAGCAGCAAAGGCATCCCCTTGAGACCAAAACAGCTCTTACACCAAATGTAGGTTTTAACCCTGTACAGAAATTACCTACATATGAATTCTAAAAGAAGAAAATAAACAATGGTGAGAGAATAACACATAAAACAAATATACATAGAGATTTTCCCTTGGATCCCAAGACCGGGACTACTAGATTGATTTTTCATTATGTTCCTTTCAATGTTACAATATATATTATATATAATATTATATAGATATATATATATATATATACATGTCAAAGCATCCGTAAACACCAATCCATTAACCCTATATTAGAATAATCATAGTTCCCTTGAATGGATCTACAAAATAACATGGATCGAAAACCATCGTGCCCAAAACCATGTGCGAAATCCATGCACAAAACCATAGGTAGGTTTTCCCATCTAATATAGGGTCCAAAAAAAAAATTTCCCAGCGGCGCTGCCCCGGACCTTGTAGAGGGGGGCTATCGGCCCCCCTTAAACCCCCCGACAAGGGGGGCTTTTGGCCCCCTATGACCCCCCCGCTATGCCCAGCGCAACGAAGGAGGGGTTTCGCCCCCCCTCTAACCCCCCGACTTAACTACTGGGGCTAGTCATGGAAATAATATAACACAACCCATGATGGCGGGATCCCAAAGTGTACCCATACTTGCTCAAATAATATCTTAGCAGGGCCTCTACTGTCTTAATCTTCTTGTAGGCCACCATGATGGCCATCTTAGATAATTTGTCGATGACCATGAAAATGCAATCGTTGTCTTGCTTAATAGAAGGAAGGCCCGACATGTAATCCATGGAGACAGATTCCCAAGGCTAGCTAGGAGTAGGTAGAGGAGTATACAAGCCTTGCTTCTTGATGTTTGCTTTGACAATTGTGCAGGCAGTCCAGGATCTAATGTACTTCCCAACATCCTGACGAAGTTTCGGCCAATAAAGATACTTCTGCAATACTGCCATTGTTTTCTCTACTCCAAAATGTCCAGTGACTCGACTATAGTGTACCTCCCAAATCATCTTCGCACGCTCACTTAAAGGAACACAAATTTGTCCTAGGTGGCATAATAATGCATCTTGAAGGTGAAAAATTGGAACTTTCTTCCCTTCCAGGAGTGTCTGGTATATGTTGTCGAATTCTGGATCGCTCTTATAAAGATGTGGCCACCCCGATGTCTCATGCCCATAAGAGTCGAGCACAGTGATTAGCACCATGACCGGTGGTTGGCTGACACAATCAGAAACATTATTGGTGCTGACCTTATACTTAATTTTCAATTGGAACTGTTGCAAATAGGTGTACAATTTCTGATGACAATTGTTATATAACTTCCCTTGTGTCTGTATGAACTATAGAGGTCGATGGTCTATGTGGATAACTGTTTCCTTCCCTAGAATGTAATGCTTCCATTGACGACAAGCCTACACAATTAAATACATTTCTTTGTTGTAAGTGGGGTAATTTCGGACTATGTCTGAAAGAGTCTCACTGTGGTAAGCCACTGGATACCCATGCTGAGTAAGAACCACACCAATAGCTAGTTAGAGGCATCTGTCTCAATCTCAAATGGTTGTTGCAGGTCTGGTCATGTGAGCATTGGTGCAAAACAGAGGTAATTCTTCAACTCAGAGAACACTTGTTGTTGTGTTTCCAACCAAAAAAACTTTGCTTTCGCTTCGCCCTTGGTGACTTGACTTAAAGGCCAAGTGATATGAGAGAACCCCAACATGAACCTACGGAAGAAATTGGCAAGACCCAAAATGTTGCGGAGGGGTGTTAGAGTGGTTGGGGTTGTCCAATCCCAAATGACTTTTATCTTGGATGGGTCCACATATAAACCATGCTCATCAATAATGTACCCCATATATTGAATCTGGGTCAGGCCAAAGGTGAATTTATCTAAGTTAACACAAAACTTGTGTTAGCGCAAGGTTTGAAGAACCTGTCGAATATGGTGGAGGTGCTCTTCCCAGTTCTGGTTGAAGGTCAATATTTCATCTAAATACACCACCATGAATGCATTGGTGAAGGGTCACAAGTTGTCATCCATCAATCTCATGAAGGTTGCAAGGATGTTTGTCAATCCAAACAGCATGACCAACCATTCGAAAAGGCCCTCCTTAGATTTGAAGGCAATCTTCCACATGTCGGAGGGTTCGATAGGCACCTGGTGATAACCTGACTTCAAGTCAATCTTGTTGAAATATTTGGGCCCCTTGAGCTGGTCTAGAAGGTCATCAATCCACGGGGTTGGGTACCTATTCTGAATAGTGATCTTGTTCAACACCCAATAGTCAATACAGAGCCTCAAGGTCCCATCCTTCTTCTGTACCAATACAATTGGTGTCCCACAAGGTGATGAGCTTGGCTTGATGTGCCCTTTTTGCAATAGTTCCTGAATTTTCCCCTTGATCTCATATTTCTCTAGAATAGAGTGTCAATAGATCAGTCCATTGGGCAATGACCTGCCTAGGTTCAGATTGATGGAGTGCTTAACCTGACAGTGCAGAGGTACCCATGTGGGCGAGGCGAAAATATCCCTGTACTCCTCCACAACCTTGTCCATATGTTGTTGTTGTGTAGAGGACCCCTTCTTGGAATCCGTGGCCACAACCTTCTTCTTACCCTGGGGCGAATCATAAGGAAAACAATTTTTTTGGTTTGGGAAATGATATTACTGCATTGCTTTGTGTTGTACTATGTAAATACCCCCCCATTTATACGAGTAATAGTTAATATTTGACATATAAATGGGGACCCTTTTAAATTTTTAGCCTTTGAAAATAAATGCTAACTCTACAAATTTCCTTAAAACCCTTAGAATACAACCCAGGCTTAGAACCTTTATTTCAAATCACATTTCTGTAAGGACTCTGGACACCACATATCTCCACAACGGTATGATATTGTCCACTTTGGGCTAAAGCCCTCATGGATTTGCTTTTGGACTTACCCCCAAAAGGCCTCATACCAATGGAGATATTTTTCCATCCTTATATACCCATGATCCTCCCCACTTCTAGTCAATGTGGGACTTTGGTCGTATACCCAACAATCCTCCCCTCAAACAATTATCCATCTGTCCACTCTCTACCAACCAGGATTCTCCCCTCCAATGCGTTGGAAGCACACGCCTTACATGGAACACCACCTGCCTTGAGAGCTTGCTCTATCCCAGGTCAACTCCTCTTCACAGTGTTGGGACCAGGACATGTCCATGAAGAATCTGGAGCACATTGCCTGTCTAAATGAGCTCATCCACAGATCCCATCATGATATTACCGGGGCCCACCACCTTTGTTCGGCATTCCGAGGATTTATCCACTTGGCTAACTTCGAGGCATGGCTCTGATACCACTTGTAAGGACTCTAGACACCACATATCTCCACAATGCTATGATATTGTCCACTTTGGGCTTAAGCCCTCATGGATTTGCTTTTGGACTTACCCCCAAAAGGCCTCATACCAATGGATATATTTGTCCATCCTTATATACCCATGATCCTCCCCACTTCTAGTCAATGTCGCACTTTGGTCGTATACCCAACAATTTCAAACGTTTTCCATGTGACAATTATAGACATCTTATAGAAAATCCTGAAATGTGATATGCGATAAAGCCCCCCGCTGCGATATTCTAATCTAAACACTTTAAGAACACGCAATCGCACTTCGAAAGTCACAAATTAATAAAGCATGCCATTGTGACACCCCTTAAGAATTTGTGAAATATGATATTGTGATTTTCGTAATCGTGTTTCGCATTGACTCTGAACAACGTTATATGGAAATGTTTGAAAGTTGCGATGCGTAAATAAAGCGTGAAGCATGGGAAGTTACCGAGTTTTAATGAAATATTAAGTTGTTTGACAGAGTAATTAATGTTTAGCAGCTTGAGGAGAGGAATTTATGTTTTCAAGTTATGGCTAGTTAACACAGAAATCTCATGCAAAATCTTCACATGATTCAAGTTCATTTCAAAGAACTCTCAGCCTTAATTTCCATCCATTGTGTGCATTGATATATCTCTTTCATTTCAGGCAAGTTTAAAAAGAGATGTCATTACGAAAGGTAATGCAAAAGCAGAAGAAGGGGAGCATTACAGAGTCTTAGCTATCATAGATGTCGCCCATATTCACTGATATAGTTTGCAGTGTTGATGGAGGAGCGACGACATGGGAAGTCATATACAATAGACTTGAAGACGAGCAGCCTAAACTTACTGTCACTAAGGTAACAACGGACTCAATAAAACCTTTAGGGTCCAATTCAAAGATGTCTCTTTCTCCTTCCTTCACAGAATAGGAGCAACAGCCAAAATACTCCCATACACTAATATGATTACATGGGTGGTAGAAAATCTCATTATTGAAGACAAGCAATTCAGGAACTCAAAGATGGAGCTAATGGGATCATTCAAAGCTAAAGACCCGAAGCAAATGTATCATCTTCCTGACCCTCGGGACATATATGACAAATCTTACCTAGCCAACTTCGCAAAGAAGAATGAAGAACCCTTCAAGATGAGCCAAGGCTGGAGAGTCCTAGAGAACAAATTCAAATATGATAAGATGGGTATGTACCCCATTGCTTCATTAGAAAATCCCCACAACTATGCAGTTTCTATGTTATGCAGATTATATAGATTGCCTAATAATACCAAGTTCTCTATAGAACAAATACCTTTAAATGATGCTTGTGTCAATTCCCATATAATGAATTGGGCCAATATCCTATCTGATAACCTAGATACTTTTATTTCTAAGTATCATCAAAAGAGATCCACCTCCATAGAGAACCTTCCTCCATTTTATTCCAGTGCCTATATCATGGATGCCATATGTTTTTGTACTAAGTTTCCAATCATGGGTTGGAAATGGACATTGCAAGACCCCTACCCTATCCATCTCAACCACAAACAGATGTGGGAATCCTATTATATACCCCATTTTTATAAAATATGCCACGGTGTTATTTTACCATTGCATCAATTGATTTTTAATAAGAAAGCCCCCATGTTTTCTAAAGAAGCCGCTCGTAGTAGGAAAGTATTTTGCTAAAGAATGGTTTACATATATAAGAGTTTTTGGTAGTATAGTGGACCCGCATGTACTCCCTTTGTATGTCTCTGACAAGCTATTAGCAAGAGAAATAGCCCACGAGACTATGAGAAAAGGCATAACCAAGACCCTAAAAGACAACAAAAAGTCATTGTGGCCATCCTTTCCCATCCTGTGTGGTTCTTTTTCGTTGGCAAATTTCAGCCATGAAATTAAGGAATTATTAAGCCTAGAGAGCCTCAAGATCCATACTCTGCCAAAGAGGCAATTTGACCCAGACAAAATAGCACACAATATTACTACTACAGTAAAGATCAAGCCCTTAAACCATGAAGCTAATGATTCTTAATATCTTTTATAATCTGTCGAATCATTCGAACAAGCATTTGATTGGGCAAATGAAAATTTAAATCCGGATGATTTTGAAAAGTTTCAGGAATTCAAAAGTCAGAGGTTCAAAACAATCCCATTGCATTTTTTAAGAGATGATGACAAGCCTACACCCAGCATAAATATCAATAGCGAAGGACCAAATTCTCACGTAGAATCTCAAGTGAATATATCCCAGGATATAGGGAAAACACAGGATACAGAGAATACAGCAGAATCTAGCATAAGGTCAGCCGAAAAACAGGTCGTAAGTGACCTAACTAAAAATACCGGTCTCAAAAGAAAAAGTAGCAATTTGGAGCATGAATGGAACCAATTTAATAAAAGGCTACAAGATACTCCTAAGATAACAGATGTCCAGCAAACCACGGAATATCATACTTTACTGCAAACTCAGAAAACTTCAGAGTCTAAGCCGATGGATGAGCAAGGGACAAGTTCGCAGAATACAGAAATAATTCTTGCATTGCTGACATCTGAAATTATCCTAAAGGTGACTAAAATTCCTCCTTTGGATGTATTCTACAGCCCACTGCATAAGGTTTTAGTGAGAAGACAAAGGAAAATAAGGAGAGTCGAGACACCCGAGATCCCACCAGGGAATGAGCAAATGGACATAGTCTGGAGGGATATTCCTTCCAATCTAGCTTAAAATTTGACCAGATCGTCACAGTTTACAGGGAAATATGCTACTGCCACCATGGATAAAGCCAATGAGGTATATATTTTGTTAAGGGAAAGGGGAGAAAAGATAGCACAACTTAAGCAATAGCTACAAATCGAGAAGGAAAATGTGAACCAATAAGCCGTTGAACAAATAGCCCAATTGCAGTAGAATATGGAGGTATTAAGATAAGCCATGAAACAAACATCTCTGTGAAAAACATGCAAATCCAAGAATTGCAAGAAGCCATGGCAAAATACAAAGATGTCCCTACTATCAATGAATTCATCAAAGAGGCATTAAAGCTAAATTTCCTTCTATCAAAACAACAAGATCTATTTTGCTAGATAATGTTGCATGTAACTCCTTATCTGATTACCAGTGATCAGTTAATGGATAAGGTGATTGATCAAAGAATTGAATTTAATGATTTAAATACAAATATCTCTGAATACATTAAATGGCAAGAAACTGAAGAAGGAAGGAGTGCTAATCTGCCCGAGATTGAAGAGACACATAAGGACATTTTATTCACAGATTGGGATGCACGGATCAAGCAGGTTAAATTAGCAGTGGCAAAGAACATAGTAAAAGCAGTAAATCACACTTTTCACACTACCAACTTGATGAAATAATGTAATCCAAAGATGTTTCCATACTTGATGACTTGGATAAAAACTGGAAGGCAAAGGTGAAAGCCCAAAGGGAAGCGATCACAAAGTTATCAAAGACTGACTGGGAGGCATATTGGCAATTCCTTGTCAAACCTCACAGCCAAATAATGATGCTCAATTGTTCACTCCATTCAATGCAAAGGATGTTTCCACCTATCACAGATGTTATCTTCGCAGGACAGGTCAGAACGCAGTTTGGGACACCTCCTCAAGTAAAACCAATGTTTGATATATGCGATCTAAAGGAGAAGTTGGCAGAGAGAAAGTCATCTTTATAACCTCTACTCATCAAATCACTTTTATTTTTAAAGTTAGTTGCTAGTTAAGAGGAAGCTTGTTTGAAACCTCCTCAAATGTTTTGTATTATCTATTTTTGAACTTTAGCTAGATAGTATTTATACCCTTCTCATGCATTTAGAGAAGGGTCCAGAATTTTATCAAAAACATTTGCAAAGATGCACTTCTTTAAGTTTGTGAATGCCTTGATGAAATTATGGAGCATGGTCATTTCTTTTGAATATCAGACTGCTTTCCTTTGTTGATGCACTACTATATGCTTGGAGAATAATTTGTTCTGAAGTAAGGAGTTGATCTATTTCACTAGTTAAATAAGCAGAACCTCACACATATGGTACTTTTATCTTGTATGATTAGTTATGTTTTGTTATATTAGTGATAACATTTCGTTTTCATGAATTATATATGGAATATGTTCTTTATGTTATGTGTTAATTGCACTATTGTATGATGGCTAGCTGAAAGTGTTTATTTTCATATATGATCATTAGATATATGCGATATAGTTTATACATTTCTTTGACTAACTATTTAATCAAAGAAATTATTTTTACATGTTTTCATCTCTGTTTAATACGTGAATGATCTTTATTATCACTTAAAAAATAGATATCTTTTAAGATCGCATATCGAACAGAATACCCGGGTTTATATTAGATTAAGTTAAATAGAGACTTGCATGTTAGAATAGGTCATTTAGTTATCATTATTCTTATTGCAGTTATCATTATTCTTATTGCAATCACTTGAAAACCACCCATTCTCATTTTAAAACCCACATTGGGAAACTGGTCCCATCATCCCCAGTCGAAGCCACCATACCAAATGAAAAAGGCACTGCCTTTAAGGTCTGGACCAGGTGGTTATCCCCCATGTTTGAGGAGTAGAAACCTGAGGCTTCAACATTTTGGTGCTAGAAGGAGGCCATCTGATTGTGAATGGCATATAAATCTAAAGATCGATTGAAAAACATTCATAAGAGTCTTTCAGATTAATCACATCGCAAGGATTGGGTCAACGTTTCGAACCAACTAATGTGGTTCATCTTCAGGACAAGGTGAGAAATCAATTGATCTGAGAGAATAAATTGCAGGGATGCATCACTGCACAGTGTTATTCATTCATAGTTGGCCGTCAGTGAAATAAATTTATTTAGTTAGAAACTAGCTGTTATGTAATAATAAAATACTTATTATCGAACAAGTCGCAAATTTATTAATTAAATAATCTAATAAAATAACAATATAAGAAAGGGTTGACCTAGTAAATGGGATGAAGAAAACTAGTTGTTATCATAATAATATTAATTAACTAGCCATTATAATAGGTGATTATAATAATAATATTGGGTAAAAGTTAATCTAATAAAATAACAATATAAGCAAGGGTTGACCTAGTCAATGGGATGAAGAAAACTAGTTGTTATCATAATAATATTAATTAACTAGCCATTATAATAGGTGATTATAATAATAATATTGGGTAAAAGTTTTTTATTATGTAATAAAATATAACCAAGCTAAATAACTAAAATCTTAAAAATTCATATAATAATGTCTTATGACTATTCTAAATTTATAATTAATAATAGTTTGAAAATAATTAATTATAGAATTTTATATAATAATATGTTACTAAAGATTATCATAATAATATTAATTAACTAGCCATTATAATAGGTGGTTATAATAATATTAGGTAAAAGTTTTTATTATGTAATAAAATATAACATATTTACCAAATTAAATAACTAAAATCTTATAAATTCATATAATAATGTCTTATGACTATTATAAATTTATATAATAATAATAGTTTGAAAATAATTAATTATAGAATTTTATATAATAATATATTACTAATATTATGAATTTATATAAAAAGTTTAAATGAAATTAATAATCAATTTTATTATTATAATACTAACTCAAAGTACTAATATCATTATTTCTTTATATGAATAATAGGTTAAAAAAATTTAATCACTTTAGATAACTTTATATTAAACATTAAAGACATTCCATAAGGATTATAAGGGGGGATAGCCACTAAATAAAAGGAGGAAGAAGATAACAAAATCCAAGAAAGATAAGGGGGAGAAGAGGGGGGCAGAGTTAAGAGGCAAGCACTGGAATCCAGCTTTTACTTACTGTGAAGCTATAAAAAGGGTCTCTTTCACCTCTAGTTACCTCACATTAATATGTCAATCCGAGAACGTTTTGCTATTTCAAAGAGTGTCTCAGTCTGAGGCTTAGCATTTGTCAGAGTAATGCTTGTAGTACAGCTGTTTGAAACTACAAAAGTAAATTGATGCATGTCTGCAACTTAACTACTTCAAAAGGCTAAATCACACACTTAGATATTAAGCAATGTATCAGTCAAGGGTTCGGTAGCAATAACCCATCCCTTTAGAAACTAATGGAAAAGAAATTGGAGAACAAATCAGGGGTCTGGGAGCCGGGTAGCAGATTCCGATGCTCACTACAACCTGAGACTGTCCTTAACAAATAAGAAATGAACGGCAGATAAAGAGAACACCAATGAAATAGAACAACAACCTTAAAATGGAACAACAATTCGAAAATGGAACAACAATTCAGAAATGGAACAGCAATTCGGAAATGAAACAGTAATTCAGAAATAGAACAACAATTCGGAAATGGAACAGCAATCAAGGAATCAAGTAGTAACTAAGTTTAACAAGCTGTGAATATATTTAATCACATCAATCCAAACATCAATCCTTCATTCTTAAAGATGTACACACACAATGGAACAGCACTGCCTACAGGTACATGATGGAACAGCACTGTAAACACAACGTGCTTAGTCTGCTTCTGTTATCACTCTAATTAGAAAGCATACAATTGCATCTCAAGATGAAAGAGTAATATTCAAGGATTCAATAATCATATAAAATCAGAGCTTCCAAGATAAATTCTGTAATGCTAAGGTACAATCGCATAACACAAAAACTCTGTAACGGAACAATAGTATCTTGTAGAGATTAACCGTATTATACCAACACTTAAAGGAATAGTAACATGATGCAACGTCAATACAACGCTTTTGTTGCAGGAACATTAAATGGATTAAACACGACAGAGCATGTGACATAAACTTTATAAAACACGCTAGATTACCATATCACATTGATAAGAAAACCACACAGAAACCACGCGTAATGGTACAAGAGCAAGTGTCCTCTAGGGCTGGGCCCTTAGCCTCCAGGGGTACACCGCTTAAGGTTGATCCAGGCTCAAAGATAAAAGAGTAACCAAGTATGTATTAATGCATGAAGTAAAATTACAGTAAAGCAAGTCTTAACAGGACGTAATGATCATAGTCTTGAACTTTTAAAACAAATTACATAAGAGCATAACCCTGCTTGAGCTAACAATGTTGCCCCTTATATAAGGGTGACGATAGAGATATCTAGATGCAGAAATAGATAAAACAATGATCCCTCAGGATCAAGGATCCTAAGGGATTCACAAAATCGTTAATCCTAAGTTACTTCTTCTCTTTTCTGCGCCGAGCTAGTATCTCCACTTCCTTTCCTGGGTTGGTCCATTTTGATATGGTATGCATGCGGTCTCCCGTTGAAGGGACCGCAGTTAATTCATCTTTGTCTTTTCCTTTAGGATGGCCACTTTTCGTTTTTCCTCCCTCCTGAAAATGGAAACGACAATTGTCAGCGTTTTATATTAATCTCACATGTTTCATTATAATTCTTTAGCATTTCCTAAGTTCATAATGCAAAAAGGGTTATAAGTCCTAATGAAAAGATACTGAAATAACCATCAAAAAATACCTTCTTTGATACTCCACACACCCCCGACTTACCATTTTTCATGGCCTCATGAAAACATTGTAGTTGACATGCAAGGCAGTGAGTGAGTAGGTTGGAGATGGAATCTCATGTGAGGGCCTACAGTCGTGATGCGAAACTAGGTAATCAAAGAAATGACCTGTCGGACCCTCAGGCATCTCATACAGGGCTTGGTATCCAGGTGCATGATGCCAAATGATTGGACTCTGGAACCTATATACTAACCAGGATGGCCCTGCCCTCAAAACAATTTCGCCATAGAGGGGAAAACGGTTGGCAGCTAGTTTAAAATTCTCATACTTAAATGGTTCTCTGAGCTGGATATTCGGATTAGATATTCGATATCAAAATTTAGCTGCATCAATGGTAGGGTCTTTGATAGAGGAAAAGTATTCAAGTCCCTACCGAATGATTGCATCATGCATGGGTCCTAATGCTTCAATCATTCCTGGAGCCTTCATGAGATTTCTATGTTTCCTCCATGACTGTGCTAGGTCCCTAAGCTCAGCTCTTATCCATAGATCTAATCCGTTTTCTTGTCTTTGAAAAGCGTTATAGGCTTTGAGCCATTTAATTTGATTAACTGCAAATGAAATAAATGCCTGTAATTGAATGTCCCCAACAAAATGGTCAGGGTTCAGTTCGGTCTCTTGTTCTAGTACAAGGTTATGCAAGTAAAATTCACACAATAATCTCTGCACTTTTACCCCGTAGTGTTTACAGCAGTTTATGAAATCATCTATGGTGTTAATTTGTATGGGAGCGCCTGCTTTAACAGCCTTTATTTTCAATTGCAAATACCTTTCCATTAAAAACAAGGCATAGTTCTTAGCAGGGGCTCTACATGCTAGGACGTCATTGTATAGAGAACACAAGGTATCCATTTGTTTGATAACTACATCTGACCTACGAGTTACCTTTGCAACTTTCTCTTGTTCCTTCTGCCATCCTTCAAAGGCTTGGCTTTCAGATAAGTTGATGTTCCTTAGTTGCTGCTGTAGTTCTCCATATTTCTCTCGGCGGATCGTTTGCTCCCTAAGCTTTTCTGCTTCTTGCTGAGCTTGCTTCAAACCCTTCTGGAGGGTTACCGTTTTCGGATCCTTTTTTCATGCAGCTGTGGAGGCCAGGAGCTTTACGTGAACTTTTCTATTGCGCTGCTTTGAGTTTAGAACCCTTATTACTCCCAAAGGTGGTGCCTCCATATGAATTATCTTATCATCCATTTCTATTTTAACACGAACATCAACCCATCGTTGTTCCTTTTCAATTGGAACAACAGTCTGTTTTTCAGCTTCATTTGGAACAGCAGCTTGGCTTTTGTCGGGGTTTTGAGCAGCAGGATGGATTTTGGTCCTCCGCCTCTTGCCCTTAAGGGGTTTTGCTAGTGTGGCCGGACCTTTTCTTCCTGAAGTCCCTTTTACCCTTTGCCTCGCCTTTAGAATCCTAATCTGCTGGTGAAGCTGGACTATTATGTTCAACAATCTCTGTTGTTCCTTTCATAATTCCCTTATTTCCGCCATTTCTTCAGAAGGAACAACAGGTTGTTTACTGCGGTTTGGGCTACGGCTAGCTTCCTGATTTTCTTCCTAGGGTGGTTGTTATTTCTTGGGCTAATTCTTTTTCTGCCCTTATTTCCTCCGGACTTTCTTCTAGTGCCTTCTGATTAGGAACGGGTTGTTCCTGCTCAGTATTTTCTGACATCTTCTCATCATGAACGAACATATTTTCTACTTCTGCCTCTTTTGCATGTGATTCCTTGGGTGCATCTTTCTCCTGGGGTTTCTCTCCAGCATGGAGGTCTGATAGACTCGGAGGTTGGCCATATTCGCCCATATTGGCCAAAACTTTGGCCAATTCGTCTTCCCCTAATGGGTCTTGTAATGAGATGCCTTCCTGTTGTTCCATTCCCTCCTCTTGCTGGGACTGCTCGGCTTCTATTCCCTCATCTCCTTCCTCTTCAGATTGCTCATCTTTTTCTTCTTCTTCTTCTGCAGATTGCTCTGCCTCCTCTTCTTCTTCTTCTTCTGCAGGTTGTTCTGCCTCCTCATCTTCTTCTTCTTCTTCTTCTACTTCTGCTTCTACTTCTACAGACTGCTCGGCTTCCTCTTCTTCTTCTTCTGCTTCTACAGACTCATCCTGTACTTCTGTTTCCTTGTCTTCCCTTGGGGATTTCTCATCTTCGATTTCCACTGTCTGGCTAGTGCCTTCCTGGGGTTTCTCCAACCCCCCTCGTAGCCGTGTTAGCCGGACCAATTTCCTGCATTTTTCTGGTTGCTTGGGTGTGCTGGTGACATGTTTCCGTTTTTCTGGACATTGGGGTGTGCTAGTGACTTGTTTTCATTTTTTCGGACGTTCGGGTGTGGCCAACCCTCCATTGACAATGGTAATTAGTTCTTCCCAGCTTCTCTGCTGCTGGGTGAGACTATGGTTGACTATCAACTGAATTAATCTGTGATGGCTAACGACTGACTCTACGTGTTGTGCCTTTTTCATGCTTCGTGCAACGTCATGAAGTAATGAATTCAACAATGCAGGTAAATTTACAGAGCATTTCTATTTTAGAACAGCTAGGAGTTTAAAATGTTGTGGTCTTACCACATATTTTCTGCCTTCATAGGTGATATAGCTTTGGATGGTCTTTGCTAATTCTGCCCACAGCTCTCCTAGTGTTGCTGGTAGCACCCCCTTTCCTCGAATTGCCAGGCTTTCTCCCTCGTCCTATAAGATCTCTATAATCTTTTGCAGCCTTTCCTTCTTTATCATCCATACTGGTCCACTGGCTGGCAGTCCCGAGACTTCTGCAATTATGTCATTGGTGACTGCTATACGTTTTCCTCTTACTGTGGAGTGGTCCTCTTGCAAATTCTGCAAAAATTCAATCGCTACTATTTCATTGGACTCCTTCAGGCAGTTGAGATAGGTCAACCATCCTACTCTTGCCAGGATTTCCCGAGCAGCAACCGAAACAGTTAGCACTTGTGGTTCTCTGCGAACTGATCTTCCTCCCATAGTTTTGCTGCGAATTCTCAAAGGAACAACAACTGTTTGTTGAAATGCAGAGAAGTTGATGGCGTAAAACTCGTTCAAACTCTAATGCTGCAGCGTATGTAGTGGAAATGGCTTTGAACAACAACTCATGCAGAAAAAACAAAAAAAAATAGGAAGAGATAATACCGTTGGGCTGTGCTATGCCCGAGTACACAATCTCCCAAATAGCGAGCTGACACGTAGTCTGGGGAATGATGAGGTTAACCTCCCCCCCTCCCTCCCGCAATGTGATAGGTTGTCCCAGCCATCAAATAAAGGAGCAACGCCTGTTCTGCAGCAAAGTCTTTAAGGAACAGCGTATGGCAATATGCCATGTTTAAAAAAAAAAACCTATTACTGAAATCGAGGTATAAAGTTGCATCGCTTTAATACATAAGAGACTACGGTGATTTGATGCAAGTTCGGGGATAAGACATTTGCCGTAAATAGAGAGTCTCATGCGGTCATTATCACTGGTTCTGTAATGATTGGTGATAATATATAGTCATGCATCATATGATTTGGGTAATATCATATAATTTATTACCACTTCATAAGAAACAAAAGGATGCAACTAACTTACCTATTGGTGTAAATAATGCGACTTCAATACCATTAACAGTGCTCTGTTGCCGACAAGTGTCCATAACCTTGGTAGAGTTGTTTGTTTCACAATGGAACCATAGTCCTTTGTGTATGCTAGGAAACGTTGTGCAATGTCAAAATGTAGGCCATTATGCTGGCTTGGTGACCAGTTAGCCATAATGCCATTCACGAGGAAGGAGCGAATAGTGGGCAGGTTGGCTCATGATGAGACCTCCTATTCCAAGGGTTGTTTGTTTGATATACCTTTTGGACCATTTCCCTTGTGTGGTGGCCATAGTGGGAATGCCACTTCGCTTCCGTCCTGATGATCATGGTAGGCCAGCTCTTAATGAGACTTCCTATCCTGTAATTTGACAATTTAGAGACCATGTTTTGCTCCTTTTTTTCTTTTGTTTTTCATAAAGTGCCTTACCTATTTATACATAAAGGGTGGTTCAACACTCCTTTAGAGTAGGAATGGTGGAAGAAGTCTTAATATCCCAATAGGAAGGTATAGATCCTTTGCTCTTATTACTGAATGATAATCAAAGAGGATTAACAAGGGACCATCATGATACAGATAACCAATCAGAACAGAATTAGTAGAATAATGGCAGCAAAAGATGATGAATAAGCATGTCTTTCCTTATGTCTTTTCACCAATTCAGGGCAGTTTCTTATAAAGAGCGATTTATGATTGACTGATTTCCATATGCTTTGTTTTTGTTCCCATTACATAAGTGCATAGCTGTATTCAAAAAGACTTGAAAGAACATGAACAATAAGCATCCTCAATTTAGAATAGCAAAAGGAACAAGTTGTTTCACAAGGAGAGCAAAACATACAAGTGGTGTTCCTTTTGAGGAAGGGAACAACAATAGTTCACAAATGTTGTTTCTTTGGAAAAAGGAACAACAATAACATACAAATGCCGTTCCTTTGGAAAAGGAACAACAGAAATAAAAAATGTTGTTCCTCTGGAAAAGGAACAACAGGAAGCAAAAATGTTGTTCCTTTGGAAAAGGAACAGCAAAAACACAAAAATGTTGTTCCTTTGGAAAAGGAACAGCAGAAATCAAAAATGTTGTTCCTTTGGAAAAGGAACAATAGAAATAAAAAATGTTGTTCCTTTGGAAAAGGAACAACAGAAATCAAAAAATGTTGTTCCTTTGAAAAAGGAATAACAGAAAGAAAAAGTGTTGTTCCATTGGAAAATGAATAGCAAATACACACAAATGTCATTTCTTTGAAAAGGAATGACAAAACTCACAAATGTTGTTCCTTTGGGAAAAAGGAACAACAAAACACACACCTTCTATTCCTTTGGTAAAAGGAACAACAAAAACTCCTAATGTCGTTCTTTTCGGAAAAGGAACAGCAATGGTAGCAAAACTTGTTTCAAACTTATATACAAAAGTAACTCAAGAAACTATGTACAAACTGTAAAGAAAAGTAAATTCTTTAGTGAATTACAGGTGAGGGAGACTTCTCTTCCTCCCCCAAAATCTCCATATCTGAATGTTGGCGTAGCTGTTGGTAGAAGGACTCCCGAGTAAGTGGTTTGCGATAGAGACGGACTCGATGGCCATTTGCCTTAAAGGCATATCCAGAACCATCAATAGTGATTAGGGTAAGGGTACCATTATCATGTACCTTCTGGATTTCATATGGTCCCAACCAACGAGTCTGGAGTTTCCTGGGGAAGTCCTGAAACCTGGAGTCGTACAAAAGAGCCCAGTCTCCTTCGTGGAAGACTTTATTTTTAATGAGAGCATCATGCCATTTAGCTCTCTGTTGTTGTATCAGAGCAGTTTGTTGAAGTGCAGAGAGCCTAATTTCATCTAGCTCATTGATCTGTTGTAGGCGATTAGTCTGTGCCTCAGTTAGGTCTAAGCCAACTTCCTGTGTTGTTCGTAATGTTTGGATTTCGAATTATATGGGGAAAATAGGTTGTTTTCCAAACATTAGCTGATAAGGTGAGTAACGAGTGGTACTTCTCCATGTTGTTCTATAAGCCCACAGTGCTTCAGGTAGTCTAGCAGCCCAATCACGTCTATGTGATGCAACAGTTTTTGTTAGGATTGTTTCTATTATTTTATTGCTGCTTTCTACTTGCCCATTTTCCTGTGGGTGATACGGAGTAGTAATTTTATGCTGGACATGATAGTTTTTGAGTGTTGCAGCTATTCTGTTTCCAACAAACTGTGGTCCACCATATGTAATTATCTCTCTTGGAAGTCCATAACATACAAATAGATGGAACAGGAACTGTATAACAAAGTCTTCTGTGGCTCTTGGCAATGCCTCTGCTTCAACCCACTTGGTGACATATTCTGTTACCACCAAAATGTACGTTTTTTGGTTTGATGGTGGGTTGATTGGTCCCACGAAATCAAGAGCCTATCGCTGAAATGGTTCGATGACTAGCTGAGGTTTCAGAGGCATCTCATCCGACTGACTAGGGCGTCCCACTCTCTAGCAACTATAACAGGCTTAGACAAATTTCTTTTCATCTTTGAAAATTGTGGGCCAATGATACCCTATTTGTAATACTTTATGTCCAGTCCTGCGATCAGCGAAATTCCACCACATGGTTGGTCATGGCAGGCTTTCAATATGTCAAAAATTTCATCCTCTCGAACGCATATCCTGATATGCATGTCTGCCCCTGTGTGAAACAAATAGCCCCCAATCCAGGAAAATCTAGTACTTCGTTGAACAATCTGTTTTCGCTCATTAGGGGTTAGATGCTTTGGTAACTTACCTACTGCTAGGTAATTAGCAACATTAGCATACCAGGGTGTTTGAACAGCAACAACAAAGAGATGCTCATCTGGAAATTGATCTTCAACTGTTGTTGCATCAACTGGCTTTGGCATTCTTGAGAGGAAATTAGCTACCAGATTTTCTTTTCCAGGTCGATCCTTGATTGTAATATCAAATTCCTGAAATAAAATCAGCCATCTAGTTATTCTACCATTTGTGATAGGCTTGTTTGCTAAGTATTTTATAGCAGAATGATCTGTGTACAAGATAACAGGATATCCAATAATGTAATGTCTGAATTTATTGACAGCATGTATAACGACTAGAAATTCTTTTTCAGTGACAGTATAGTTTAATTCAGCAGGGGATAGATTTTTGCTAATGTAATAAATTGCATATGGTTTTCTATCCTCTTCCTGTCCAAGGACCACTCCAATGGCTATGTCTGAGGCATCAAATGATATCTGAAATGGCAAATCCCAATTTGGTCCTCGAAGGACTGGGGCTGTGGATACGAGCTTCTTCAGATCCTTGAAAGCACGTTCACATTTATCTGTCCAAAGAAAATAAACATTACCAGTTAGTGCATACAAGGGTGCAGCAATACGTGAATAATGTTCTATAAACCTTCTATAGTAACTAGAAAATCCAAGATAGCTACGTACTTCCACTTGAGTGGTAGGAGTAGGAATAAGCAAAAGTATTTGGATTTTGGCTGGATCTACCTGATGCCAGCTACTGAAATATAATGTCCTAAAATAAGTCCTTCTGTCATCATCATATAACATTTTTCATGGCTTAAACAAAGCCTGGTAGCAATGCAACGTTGTAGGACTTTTTCTAGTGTATCCAGTGCTGGGTCAAACTCATCTCTGTATGGAGTAAAGTCGTCCATATATACTTCCATTCCTTCATTTATTAGATCTGCAAAAATGCTAAGGATAGCCCTTTGGAATGTGGCAGGAGCATTGCATAAGCCAAAAGGTAAAAATCGGTAGGCGAATGTTCCCCAAGGACAAGTAAAAGTAGTTTTGTCTTGATCTTCAGGGGCAATCTGTATTTGGTTATACCCACTGAAGCCATCAAGGAAAGGAAAGAATTTCTTTCCTACCAAAGTGTCTAATACTTGGTCGATGAATGGGAGAGGGAAGTGATCATTTTGTGTTGCTTTATTTAGCTCCCTATAGTCCACGCAAATTCTCCATTTCCCATTCTTTTTTGGTACCACCACAAGCGGGGAAACCCATTTACTATCAGAGATAGGATAGATAAAGTTAACATCTAAAATTTTTTGAAGCTCAGCTTTTACCACTTCTTTTAGATGAGGATTTAGTCTTCTTTGAGGCTACATAACAAGTCTTGCATCGTTTTCTATGTAAATGTGGTGTGTACATAACTGGGGTCAATTCCTTTCATATCAGGGTAGTCCCATAAAAATGCTTCTTTATATTTCCTTAAAATATGGATGAGCTTTGTTTCTTGTTCGGATGTAAGGTTGGCGTTAATGTTTAACCTTTTTCCGGGTTCAATTTCCACAATTTTACTATTTGCAATAGAAGTGACAGGGATTGTGTGATCATGTGTATCTTTCAGAGGGTCTTCTTCTATTTTGTTATCAAACGTTGCTTTTATCATATGACATTGGGTACGAGATGTGAGTTTAGTTTGACTATTGAAATTACTGATGGCATCATCTTCTGTTTGGTCCTTGAACTCAAGTGCTTCTTGTATAGTTAATGGAGATCTAATGTTATCGGTAAGATATGATACAGGGTGCCTATTAGTTTTGACTATTGTGATACTTGGCTGTGCTGGGGGATATAGCACTAAATTCTTGATATCCGCTCCCCTTGTTATGATCATGTTCCCTTGCCGACAGCCAATATAGGCATCAGTAGTGGCAAGCCAAGGTCTTCCTAAGATCAATGGATGTCCATCAAGTCGGGTTTTAGGATTTACTATCAAAAAATCGGTTGGATATTCCCAGGAGTCAACCGAGACCATGACATCATGTAGTATGCCTTCTAGCCTAACCACAGATTGGTCAGCCAATTCTAACAAAGTGGAGGTGGGTTCTACAGATGTAATGCCTAGATTTTGGCAAGTAGCGGTTGTTAAGATATTGATTGTAGCTCCAAGATCAACTAAGGCATTGGGCAGGGTTTGACCATAAATTTGTACAGTTACTATTGGGTTTCCTGGGTCTTCGTATTTAATGGGTGTTTCCTTTCCTGATAATAAGTCAGTTAAAGTGCCGACTACTTGAACTCTTGGATTATTTGTTATATTCCTCCTTGGTATTTTTATGCACAATTCTTTAATAGTTTTTGCGTATATCGGGATGTCTTGAATGGCTTGGAGGAATGGAATTTTTATGTACAAATTTTGCAATTCTCCCAGAATGTCAAAATCAGGTTGTTGTATAGGTCGAGGTATGACTAATCGTTCTGGGAACGGGGGAGAGGATGTGGTTGCTTAATTATGAGTTTGTTGTTTATTCACATCTTCTTCATGTTCTCTAGGTAACTGATCTTCAATCTGAACTGTTGTATTTCCCTCAGTTTGAATAATAAGCCCAAATCTTAAATGAAGATCATTACACTCCCTCAGATCAGGTCCTACTTCTAGTGTTTCTAGGATTTGGAGAGATTGGACTGGTCTGTTATTTGGGTTGGGGTTGGGTTGGGCTGGGAGTTGTGGTCTCAGATTAAACTGGGGATTTTGCTATAAAGCTGGCAGTGTATATTGTGGGAGAGGGATATTTCCTACTGGCCGATGCGTTGGTCTCTGCCAGTTAGTCTACCATGCTGAGCTTTGTGAAGTAGGGGGAGTCCATTGTGGTGGGTATGGGTTGTTTTGCCAATATGGTGGGGGATAAGGAGGATTCAACCAACCAGATTGGCTCACCTGATTCAGCCACGGGTTTGCAGAAGGAAATGACTGTGGTGGCCAGTTTGGAAATAGAGGCTAAAATTGACTTTGCCATGTATTATACTATTTAGCATTATACTGCGGAGACTAAAAAGAAGAAGATGGGTCTGGAAACATACTAGTTTGTCGTGGCTACCACTGACGGCGCTGGTTGAGCAAATACACCACTTCTGGCTCTTCTTCTGCCTCCTTATATACTGCTTTCAGTCCAGGTAGTGAGGGACATCTTTCGGTAGAGTGATCTCTTGTATAGATGGCGCATGTTTGGACTACATCTAGTGGACACTCCTTATGGCTATGCTACTTCCTACATCTGGGGCAGAAGATTGCCAAATTCTGTTCTGCCTCCATTTGCTTCTACTTGACCTGCAAAATATCCAATTGTGTAGTCAGTGTCCCTAGTATATCAATTTTAAAATTTTCTAATAAATTTCCAATTTCTACACGCGTTATTCCTTCTGATGAGATTTTATTCTCTCTTACAAACCGATCATGTTCTGCCAGCTTGATTCGTGTACTACCTCTTGAACTCCTGATACATAAATCAATTATGTCATCAAAACTTTCCTGATAAATATCCCCTTTTCCCATAATGTTTAATGTCTCGATCCATTGTTCCTTCATGCCCCTTATTAATGATATTTTCAACACGTTATCATGTAAAGGCAGTGATGCATAGGGATATCTTTGTAGATTATACTGGAAACGTTCTACATACTCTTTTATGTTTCGTTTGGTCTAGCTATCATTTGGAATATTTCATCTTTCAGTTCTCTAGACCTGCAATAGTCCTGATATTTTTTTAGAAAAGATTCTTTCATTTGTTCCCAGTTATTTATAACCCCACCACCTAATCCCATAAACCATCTTAAAGCATCCCCTTTTAGTGTAGAGGAAAACAGTTTTAGTTTCTGGGGGTCAGTGGTGTAATCATATCCCCTGCACAATACATCAAATTCAAATAAAAATGCATCCGGGTCTTCTGATGTAAGCCCGTGAAATGTAGGGATATATTGAAGGGGGATTTCTTTCATGGGGGCATTTGCTGCAGAATCCACTATAGGATAATGTAGAGGTTTGGGTGTTTGGCTGGTTCTGAGCCATTGGGTTAAATATATGCCAATAACTTTCTGGGATATCTAGGAGGGTGTTCCTAGGTTGAGAGGGAATGGCTTTGACAGGAATAGTTTTAATAACACTTCCTCTATCTGGGAATTTTGACTGAGGAGATTGGATCTCTCCAATAGTAATATTTGCAGCACTCCCTTTGTCTGGGCTGCTCAATGGCTGAGTTATCCTAAGAGGAGATCTCGGTTCCTCAGTTTCCCCTGTCTCTCCTTCTCCTTCACAAAGATTACTAAAATTCCCTTCCTGCAATAGCTCTAGAGTAGAATTTTCAATTTCTTGAAAGTCCTGCTCGTCAGTTTGACTATGCACCTCAGCAAAGGCTACAGATGGTGAATCTGTGGCCTGAAGGGAGCTAGTAGGTTGTTTGGAAACTATTTTCCTGGGTCCTACTGAGGGCTGAGATTCGGCTTTCTTATAGATTTCGTCTATGAAGGTTGATCGACCAAGGGTCACCGGCCCCTTAGCTTTTTCTGGCTTTGGTAAAGGTTTGGAATTTTTCTCTGGCTTTTTCTGCTTAGTCATGCACTCAATTTAACTACTAAATCCTACTTAAGTAATAGCAGCAAATCTACAGGAAAGCGGGAAAAGGAGCAGGGATTTTACATGCTCCACACGTAGGTTCTTACCTTCCATTTTCAAAATCCAATTCTTCCCTCGCAGGTTCATACCCTACTCTAAAAAAAATAGCAAATGGCTACACTCTTTCCTCGGCAATGACACCAAAATGTGGAGCTATAAAAAGGGTCTCTTTCACCTCTAGTTACCTCACATTAATATGTCAATCCGGGAACATTTTGCTATTTCAAAGAGTGTCTCAGTCTGAGGCTTAGCATTTGTCAGAGTAATGCTTGTAGTACAGTTGTTTGAAAC
>APFE031377497.1:57150-70358 GCA_000404065.3 Pinus taeda
GCAAGTGTCCTCCAGGGCCGGGCCCTTAGCCTCTAGGGGTACACCGCTTAAGGTTGATCCAGGCTCAAAGATAAAAGAGTAACCAAGTCTGTATTAATGCATGAAATAAAATTACAGTAAAGCAAGTCTTAACAGGACGTAATGATCATAGTCTTGATCTTTTAAAAGAAATTGCATAAGAGCATAACCCTGCTTGAGCTAACAATGTTGCCCCTTATATAAGGGTGACGACGGAGATATCTAGATGCAGAAATAGATAAAACGGTGATCCCTCAGGATCAAGAATCAATCGTTAATCCTAAGTTACTTCTTCTCTTTTCTGCACCGAGTTGGTATCTCCACTTCCTTTCCTGGGTTGGTCTGTTTTGATCTGGTTTGCATGCGGTCTCCCGTTGAAGGGACAGTAGTTAATTCATTTTTTTATTTTCCTTTAGGATGGCCACTTTTCGTTTTTCCTCCCTCCTATACATGGAAATGACAATTGTCAGTGTTCTATATTAATCTCACATGTTTCGTTATAATTCTTTATCATTTCCTAAGTTCATAATGCAAAAAGGCTTATAAGTCCTAATGAAAAGATACTGAAATAACCATCAATACATACCTTCTTTGATACTCCACGCTTACCTTCCAACCATCATCCTTATTCAGGTTATTGTTATGCCTCTCAATCTCAATTACTTCCCTGAGTTTCCTGTGGTGGAAATGACCAATTTTAGCGATGACCTTAGATTCTTCAATGCAGACATGGTGCTTATATTTCTCAGCATGTTATGCAAGTGTTGACGTGCAAGAGCGATTGTGTCTGATGTCAGCCGCATGCTCACTGATCCTCTACTTAATAGATCTCCCAGTTTCTCCAATGTAGGGGATACCACAGCAGCAGGGAACGAGGTAGAACCCTTTTGAGCTCATTGGGCCAATAGGGTCCTTAACCGATCTAAGAGAATTTTTAATGGTATTGAGAGGTTTGAAGGATGAAAAACATTAGTTTTCTTAAGAATATAAAACCACCTATTATAAGGGATAGTTAATTAATATTATTATGATAATATTTAGTAACATAATATTATATAAAATTCTATAATTAATAAACTTATAATAGTCATAAGACATTATTATATGAATTTATAATATTTTAGTTATTTAACTTGGTTATATTTTATTACATAATAAAAAACTTTTACCCAATATTATTATTATAATCACCTATTATAGTGGCTAGTTAATTAATATTATTATGATAATAGCTAGTTTTCTTCGTCCCATTGACTAGGTCAACCCTTGCTTATATTGTTATTTTATTAGATTATTTAATTAATAAATTTGTGACTTGTTCAATAATAAGTAATTTATTATTACATAACGGCTAGTTTCTAACTAAATAAATTTATTTCACTAACGGCTAACTATGAACAGCTAACACTGTGCAGTGATGCATCCCTGCTATTTATTCTCTCAGATCAATTGATTTCTCACCTTGTCCTGAAGATGAACGACATTAGTTGGTTCGAAACTTCGACCCAATCCTTGAGATGTGATTAATCCGAAAGACTATTCTCTAAATTATGGATCACAAAAGTCTTAGATCTAATGTTCATAAGAGTCAAAACCCCTCCACAACTTCTACTTCTTCTAGAGCTCATTCAAAATATTCAGATCAGAAATCTGAAGTTGTAGAAACATCTCCCTCATCTCCTGAAGTATTAAGACGACCACCTTATTCTGATTACACTCCTGAGTCTCCCAAAGTTCACTCCTTGATACAGAAATTGGAACATCTATCCATTTCTGTCGAGAAACCCGAGAAACTTGAAGCCTCTGAAGAAAGTGTCACTTCCTTACTCTGAGAAACTAGTGTATTAACTCAATTACAAAGTGAAAGGCTCGGAGTAACTCCTTTTGAGTTTCCCATTCATTTGAGACGTAAGAAAGTTTCCACATCAAGATCTAAATCAGATACCAGGGAGATCACCTCACCTTTCCCTCCATTCACTTCTACTCAATCCACCTCTTCTCGACTATCCATTTCTTCAACTAGTACTCCTACTAGTGGTACTAATCCAATAGTATGTTCTCCACCATCCATACCTAGTTCTGGACCGACCTTCCCATTTTCCCAGTCTCCAACCCAAGTTATGTCTAATCAACCTGCTCAGCCTTGGACAAACCCTTGTACTATACTGGTTGCTAATCCAAATGCTCTCCCAGCAAAGCCAGAAAAATGGTCACCTAAGTATAATCCTAATGATGGTCTTCCTGCTAAAGAACATCTAAATAACTTTATGTTAGCCATGAATCTTAATAGATTTGCACATGAAGATGTTGTAATCAGACTATTTCCTTATACTTTCCAGGGATCTGTAGGGTCTTGGTACTTTTCCCTTCCAGCAAGTTCAATAAGAAATTGGGATACTTTTCAAGAAATATTTCTTGCAAAATTTGGTGATGACAGGACTATAGCATCTTTAATCAATGATATTTCCAACCTAAAAGCAGGTTCAAATGAAAGGATCAAAGACTTCAACTCTAGATTTAACAAGTTACTGAACAAAATCTCAGCTGCCTCTAAACCTGCAGTAGATGTACAAATAGAGTGGTACATATCCTCCCTTCCTTCTAATAGTACAATTTTTGTAGATAGAGCCAATAAGGCTACCCTTGTAGAAAACATGAAAGAAGCTCTGTCTCTAGAGAGAATAATTATTGCCTTAGAAAAGAGATCACAGATAGAAGAAAGGAAATCAAAGAAAGTAACATTCAAGGATGATTCAAAAAAGAAACCTCCAAAGGACCCTTTTGACCTTGAAGGCCTTCAAAAGGTGTTAAAGACCATGTCAAATGAAATGGTCGAAATCAACAAACAAGTTGCAGAATCATCTGCTCCCAAGAAACCTTTTCGCTCATTTAAAAGAAACCCTTCTTCTACATCTCAACCACCAAATACTATTTCAAATGATGAATTTGATCAAGAATCGGAAGAAGACTCACCAACTAAAGAAGAAGTTGAAACTGAAGATGAAGTTGAGCTAAATGGAATGTGGGACTTCATTCTTCCAACTGAAGAGGAAGCACAAGCTATGCTAGTAACTACAAGAAGTAAAAACTCTTCAGATACATCTACAACGATTCAGAAACAGAAAGTTGCTACTCCTGTAAATAAGAATACAGTAAGTAGCAAATCTAAGGCTACTCAAACTAATTATATTCCATTATATCCTCCAACTGCTTCCAAACTTTAGTAATCTCGGATACAGTGGAATATAACATAGTCGAAGATATGAAAAAGATGAGAGCAAATATTTCATTACACAAACTGACTAAACTCAAACAACAACAGAAAATCTTACTCAAAGAGTTCAAAGCAGTTCTTGTAGCTCATTTACCATCTGTTGTAGTCACTCAAGCTGCTTATGATATGGGAAATCCTCCTTCATCTTCAAACAAAGTAAATCCCACTAGGTGATAGATCTATTTCTCATACACCTCCATTTCTTACTTATGAGATTTTCAATAGGAACATCCATAATTGCGTTGTTGATTCAAGAGCCTCTTCAAACATCATGCCAAGGATTGTGTGCACCAAATTGAATATTACACCTCAAAAATCTATTGTACACATAGTTCAACTGGACAGAACAAAAGTAGAGGTACTTGGAGAAATGATATCAATTTCAATCGGGCTTTCCTCCAACCCAAAAGTTTCATAGATAATTGATATTCTAGTGGATAATATCCCTGAATTTTATGGTTTAATTCTAAGTAGGGATTGGTCCAAAAAGTTACACTGATACTTTGTAACTGATTGGTCTCACATGTGCTTGCCGCACAATGGTAAACCTAACCAAATCAGAGTAGACCATGAGAAATTCATGAAGTACACACTCACTGATCTTGAGGGAAGAAATGAGCTAGTAGCTTTCACCAATAATATCATCAGAAACTACTCAGTTGAATCATTCTTGGGATCCTTCAATGCACAAAGATCTCCTTTCCCGGATAATTTTGTAGTATCTCAAATAGAAAAAATTTCGCAAACTGATGCTTCCAAGTGTATAGATCTAGTTGATAAATTTTTAGATAATTCAATATTCTAGACTCTTTATTTTGATGGTTCCAAGTCTAAATTTGGTGTAGGCACTGGATGTATCCTAATCAACCCACAAGGAGAGAAACCCATGTTAGGCTGTAGGCTTGAATTTCAATGCACTAACAATATTGTAGAATATGAAGCATTGATTCAAGGGTTGTACAAAGTCATTGGCCTTGATTTCAAGTATTTGCAAGCATATGGAGACTCTGAAATGGTTATTAAACAGGTAAGAAACACAATCTATTGTGTGTTTGGGCATCTCAAACATTATCAATCGTTAGCCCAGAATATTACTTCTCATTTCACTGCTTTTAACATTTCTTCAATCCCCAGATTACAAAATGTAAGTGTTGCTTTACTTGCCATGTAGAATCTAAGCTTATATCTTCAGAGGAATTTAGTCTAGATAGATTTTCCATAGAGTTAGTTTTCAGACCATCCATTCCTGATAATGTAACAAATTGGAGAGTGTTTAATAATGATGTTGATATAATCTATTTCCTTACATCAGAAGGATCTTATGAGGAACAAATCATAGATGAACATGAACATGAACATGACTTGCAAATCAACCATAAACAAGATCAAAACCCAATTCCGAAGTCTGTAGTCAAAATGGAAGATCTCTATGATTTGGAAGTCAGATTTAAGAATATTACCAACTCCAAGACTTAGAGTTCTACTTTGAGATTTGAAGTGGTAAACCTAGGTACAACTGAAAAACCTCAAAATGTCTACCTCGGTCTTGGTTTATCATCCAAATAAAGGATATCATTCATTGAGTTGTTGAAAACATATAAAGGTGTCTTTGCCTGGGATTATTCAGATCTCAAGGCCTATGATACCTCTGTAATTAAACATACTATACCGATGACCTCTAATGAGAAACCAGTTCAAAAGAAGCTCAGAAAGATTCATCCAAACCTTGAAAGTATAATCAAATCTAAGTTGAACAAAATTCTGAAAGAAAAGATAATCTTTCCTGTTAGACACTCAAAATGGGTATCAAATATGGTTCTTGTTAGGAAAAAGAATGGAGACATTAGGATTTGTATTGATTTTAGGAACCTAAAGATAGCTTGTCAAAAGGATAACTTTCCTTTGCTTACCATGGAGCAAATATTGCAATCAGTTGCAGGTTATGAGTTAATGTCTTTTCTAGATGGTTTTTCAAGATATAATCAGATTCTTGTACATCCAGATGACAGATTGAAGACAACATTCAGGACCAAGTGGGGGACATATGCTTATCAAAATATGCCTTTTGGGCTTATCAATGCAGGTGCTACATTTCAACGCGCCATGGATATTGCTTTTAAAGGTATGATTAATAAATCAATTGTTATTTACCTAGATGACATCATGGTCTACTCTACAAATAAAAACAATCACTTGAATGACCTAGAGCATATTTTTGAAAGATGCAAGAAATATGGTGTTTCTCTAAATCCCAAAAATTCATACTTTTCTTTGGTAGAAGGCAAACTCCTCGGATTCATAGTGTCCAGGAAAGGAATTTATATTAATCCTGATAGAATCCAAGAAATTGAAAAAAATCCTCTCCCACATAACAAAAAGACCATGCAATCATTCCTAGGCCATATCAATTTTGTAAAAAGATTTGTTCCAGATTTTTCACAGATTTTCCTACCCCTTCAATCAATGATAATAAAAAATGCAGTCTTCAAATGGGGTAAAGATGAAATAGAGTCATTTGAGTTAATCAAAAAAACCATCATCAATGCTCATTCTTTAACAACTCCGGACTTTCTCAAACCTTTTGTGATGTATACTTTTTCATCTGATACATTATATGCAGCGGTTTTAACACAGTTGAACGATCAAAACATAGAGGCACCTATCCCTTTTTCAGTTCCAATTTAGAGGGTATTGAGTTAAACTACTCAATTGTTGAGAAACAAGCTTTTGCTATCTTTAAAACCTTGAAACATTTCATACCTTTTCTCCTCAAAACCCATACAAAAATAGTAGTACCTTACCCTACAGTAAGACAATTATTAATTCAAAGAGAAGTGGGGGAGAAGAGAGCCAATTGGGTCACTGCACTTCAAGAGTAGGATGTATAAATCCGGCCAGCTAAAACTGTTAGGGGCCAAGGTTTTTGCAAGATGCTATCTGGAGCTTCCCATTTATCAACAGAAGAAGACCAAGGTAATGAAGTGAAAATATTAGAGGTAAGCCTCAAAGATGCATAATCACAGTATGTTGATTTGAAGTTTTATTTAAAGAATGGATATGCTCCTATGCATCTCAATTACAAAACAAAGCATGCTTTAAGGTTGAAATCAAATCAGTATGAATTAATTGATGATGTATTATTTAAAAAAAAATTATGATTCAGTATTATTAAGATTCCTAGAAAAACCTAAAGCTGAAAAGGTTATGCAGGAGTTACATGATGGACCAGCTGGAGGTCGTTTCAGAGGAAACACCACAGCTCACAAAATCCCACATGCAGGTTACTATTGGCCAACACTATTTAAAGATGCATGTGACTATGCAAGAAAATGCAAAACTTGCCAAACTGCAGCTACAAGAGAAAAGAAACCAGCATTCCCTTTACATCCTATTGTAGCATTTTTTGGTTTTGATAAGATAGAATATTTGAAAAAATGTTAAGTTAGGATATGGACATAATAATAGTGAATAAAATGTTAGTAAAAGAAAATATCTTGATAATGATGTCCATATCAAAGAAAATGTTAGGTAGATTCTCTAAAAAATTAAGGCAAAAAGAAAATGTTAGGTTAGATAGAAAATAAAACAAATAAACTCTGAAAGTGAGCAAGTCTAAATGCCACTACTCTGTTTCTGCAAAATAATGGTTGTGTGCAGCTTGTCTTAAATGCCACAACCCATGACAGTCAAATAGTTTAATCTTGACTGCTTCATGATTTAAATTTGATGTTATAATTAGTGAATAAAGATTTGGCCAAACTGTTTAATCTTGGCAAATCAGTAGTTAGGTAGAGAATAATAAGGTGCTCATCAGTTTAATCTGAGCCCTTGGATTGATATTGTAAAAATAAGAAGAAAGGAAAAGGGTTTGCTAGCTTAAATGCACCCATTAAGTGAAGAAAAAAATAATAGGATAAGCAAAGGGTAAGTAGAAGAAGGTTGCAGAATGCTTGATAGTTCATTGGACAAAGGTACATTAACATATTTTACCATATTTTTCTAAGTCCATGAGGAAATTACATAAGGCAAATGAAGGTCTACTAGACTAATTAATTAAATTCCCATGCATCCACATTCATCCCTATATTCACTAATTTCCCCTTCCTACCTTCATACTTCATATTCATTCATTTTCCATAAAAATCCCTTTTCCTATGGTTAAAATCCCTTTTTACCATGGAAAATCCCTTTTTACCCAAAAAAACCACAAAATATGTTTTAGCCTAAGTATTAATCACTTATAAAAGCATTATACTTAGTGTTATTTCCCCTTCTGCTCATATTTCATATTAATACTAACTTATAGTATTATATCCTTAATATTTTCCTTTTCCCATATATATTGTTGGTACCATTCTAAGACCCTTTTTCCCTCCCAAAACATGACCATTTCCTACCTTTTTCTCATCATCCATTCCTCAAATGCCTTGGAAATTAATTAATTTAATAGTTTATAGTTGTTGAAATGCATATTAATTGATTTAGGGGTTTTGTGTTGCTAAACTAGGATTTTAGGCCTAAATCACTACAGGAAGTCTCAACAACCTGTAAATGGCTTATTATGTGACATGTGGCATGGAAGCTAGGTAGGAGCGAAAGGCATGGACGAAAAGAGGAATGTCCAAGCATGGACAAGCACCTATCCCGCATTGGAAACATTCCTCCTATATGCATGGTCAACGCTTAGTCAACTCTGGCATGTTGGCAAAAAGGCAGCAACAACATTCAGTTTTTGTCCATTTGATTTTAAGTTGTTTCCTATTTTGATTTTGATTTTATGCATAAGTCGATTAGGAACATCTCTGCGTTTTTTACCAAAAGCAGCAACAGCCGCTATGGATAAACATCCATTTTTCAAGGGATGTAACGCATGTAATTAAAAGACCAGATCGGGACCTATGTTCGTTTACACATACACACTATCGTTTGATATTACAGTTACGTTTTTCCATTGTCACTTCTGAACAGAACCTTTGGTTTTCAATCTGATATTGCATCCTTCGTTTTAATACTGTGATCGTGGTGTGATTATCTCGGTGTGCCAGAGACGCGGACGGGCCCTGCGTGTGTGGTATACCGAAATACATTTCGTTTATGTTTGCATTATATTCACATTGTAGTTTTAATTTCGTTTACAGTCAATTCATTTGAATGAAACTTGAATGCGATTTATATATATATTCAGAGATTTGATTGTAGTGATGAATGCGTTAATTAGATGTCTGTACATGTGTTGAATAACCCTCTCCTGGATTGTGAATTGCATCCCGTAAAGGATTCGATCCTGGGGTTGTATATGAAACACTGATATGGATAATGGTTATGAATTTTCCTTTGCATGCCTTCATTAAATATTCATGATTGCTGAATGATATTGAACAGGGGTTGCATGTTGGTGTCTCTGTAAGGGGACCGAGCCTTTCAAGATAGTCATATACAGCATGATATGAATTGCATTTCAGTTGTTAATAGCATATGATTTAATGCTTAGTTAAGACTGTGATTGTTAGTTTAACAATAGATTTAATACCAGCACTGTACTTAGGAGTCATAGGTTTAGAGTAGATCCTTTATGCTTATATATTTTAGGCACACGCCTCTAAGTAAACGCACCTTGGTTGACAATTAATTTAGACCGATCTAGCCCCCCTAGATAGGACACTACACACCCAGCTGATATACTTGTCTTCTTTGTTGTGGTGTGAAGGTGCTTGGCCTCTTTTGCTGCTTTTGAGCTCTGGATAGGTGCCATAATGCCTGTAGGGGTGATGAAACTATTTTTCTACATGGATGTTGAAGGAGAAGGCATGGAGAACTGTTGATGTCATGACATAGGCTGCTACAGGGTTTCTTGTATTACTACGGGAAATCCTGTAACTGCCTCTTTCATAGTTATTTTATTTTTTTTTCACTTGGAAGAGGAATAGTTGGTGAGGTAGGAGTGGAAGGGGTGGCAATGGGGTAGATGTAGTGTTAGGTGAGTGATGCCAATGATGGTATGGCCCTTGGACTTTACTCTATATATATATATTATAATAGCTTATAGATATTTCATTTTCCTTTTTGAGTGGTTTTTGATGGACACAGAGGGTGGCATGGTCATGAGTTGGTGTTGGGTGAGATGTGGTGAGGTGAATGGTCCCCTCTTTCAACCCAAAACATGCTTGCATAATCATTTCTCAACCATAATTCCATGCTTGTATAGTTTCAGAACATCCTGTAGTACTACATGAAACTCCTGTAGTAACTGCAGAAAATCCCGTAGAAGTCAGAAAATTGCCTGCAAATTGGTTTTTGATGCTTGGAAATGAGGATGGATGATGGAGACATGGTAGGAATGGGATATATGAAGTGAATGAAGGACGAATGGGGTGTTTCTTGGATTGCTTCCCTCTGAACATGGTGTCCTTTGTTACCTTGAAAACCTGCAATAATCACATAATTTTATTAGTGGGCAGGTTTGAGGTCCTTACCATATCATTTTGCTTTTATTTTTTTTGAAAGACACACAGGTTGCCTCAAAGGAGGTTTCCAACCTGTTTTTCTACCCTAGGTGCCTCAAGGGAGGTTTTCTCCCAGGGATCTTTTATTTTCCTTTTTTCACTCTTGGGCTACCTCATGGAGGTTTTCAACCCAAAAGTTTGCCTCAGGCACCTCATGGAGGTTTGCACCTTGGTCCCTTATTGTTTTTATATATTTTTTTCTTTCATTTTTTCTCTTCAAAAATAAAATAGTCTTCAAGAATTCAGTGAGTTGGAATCTGAGACACTTCCAATCACATTCACTTCCTAATTGATAGTACTGATAAACTCTTCATTTAATAGAGGTCTTTTATAGGCTTTCAATATGTATCCATTGACAATCAAGGGGATACCTTCTTCATCAATGGCTTAGATCTGAACAACCCCATCGTCATGGAAATTTTCTATCACATATGGGTCAAGACATCTAGTCATCAATTTTCCTTTGAAGTCCTTGAACCTGGAGTCATATAGCAGAACCCAATCACCCTGTTGAAAAAATTTGTCTTTGATGTTTTTGTCAAGCCAAACCTTTCTTTGTACTTGAGTCACCTCTGTGTGTAGGAGGGCCTGCATCTTGAATTCATTTAACCCATTGAGTTGGAGCAACCTCTCTTGTTGTGCCTTTGTAACATCCAAAGCCAATTGTGCTGCCATTATCAAAGTGTTGTGCTCAAACTCAATGGAGAGAAGAGCCTTCTTCCCTAGATCATAAGGAGTGAAGCCAGTGGTTGTCTTTCAAGTTGTATTATAGACCCAATTGGCCTCCACTAGTCTGTCAACCCAATTTTTCCTATTGTTGCTCACAACCTTTGTGAGAATTCTTTCCAATGCTTTGTTGGTAACCTCTACTTGTCCATTGGCCTAAGGATGGCAAGAATTTGACTTCCTGTGCTTGATCTTATGCTGACTCAACATGTTCTCAATCAAGTGTGAGGTGAATTGAGCACCGTGATCAATGACTAGCTCTCTAGAGTGCCCAAATTTGTAAAACACATTCTTCCTTAAGAACTCAACCACTTTCTCTTTTGTTGCTACCTTGACAGCCTTGGTTTGAGCCCACTTTGTCAAGTAATCAGTGCACACAATTATGTACTTTTTCTGCCCTCATGGTGGATCAATGGACCCAATGAAATCCATGCCCCACTTGTCAAATGGATTAAGAATCACTTGAGGTAGCAAAGGAATTTCATCACTGGGAGTAGGTTTCCCGATTCTTTGGCACTAGTCACATTGATTGATATATCTTCTTGCATCTTGGTGGAGAGTGGGCCAGCAGTATCCAACTTGTAGTACCTTGAAGGTTGTCCTCTTAGTTGCAAAGTGACCTCCACAAGGCCCATCATGATAGTCCATAGGGATGTCAAAAACTTCCTCCTACCTGACACATCTCTTCAAAATTTGATCTGGGCCTAGATTGAAGAGATTGCCCTCAATCCAAGTGAATGGTGCACTTTTTCTTATAATTCTGCTCTTTACCTTGGAGGACAGATTTGGAGGAAACTATGCAGCCACTAATTAGTTGGCTATGTCAGTAAACCATGGAGAGAGAACTAAAATAAGGAATAAATTATCATCTGGTAGCTAATCATAAACCATTCCTTCCTCACCTGTAGGCAAAGCAAGTCTAGACAAAAAATCTGCAACTACATTTTCTCTACCAGGCTTATCAATGATAGTTTGATCAAACTGTTGTAACAAAAACAACCATCTAATAATTTTGGCATTCACATTAGGATTATTCATCAAATATTTAATAACAACATGGTCATTATGTACAAAGGTCTAATAACCAGTGATATAATGTCTAAACTTATTCAAGGAATGGACAACTGCTAGGAGCTCTTTTTCAGTCACAGTATAGTTCAATTCAGCCTTGGACATATTTTTGTTGATGAAGTAAATAGCATAAGGTAAGTTGTCATCTATCTGGCCTAGATCTGCTCCTACAGATTTGCCAGAGGCATCAACATGGATGTGGAAGGAAGAGCCCAATTTGGGCCTCATAGTATAGGTGTAGTAGTCAACTTGTCCTTCAGGGTTTCTAGGGTCTCTTGGAATTTTTCTGACTATAAAAAGTTAGAGTCCTTGGCCAATAGTCCAAACAAAGTTGAGGCTACTTTGCTAAAGTCCTTTATGAATATCCTATAGTATCCAGCTAAGCCAAAAAACCTTCTGACATCCCTCTACTTCTGAGGTGTAGGGACCCTCTTTATGATAGAAATTTTATTTAGGTCCACTTGCAGTCCTTCCTGGGATATTGAGTAACCTAGAATAGTCCCTGCATTCATCAAGAAATCACACTTCTTAGGACTAAGGGATAAGTTCATTTCAATGCATTTGTTTAATACTTTCCCAAGTTAGAGAGAGCCTCCAAGAAATAAAACCCATAGGGGGTGAAATCATTCATATAAATTTCCATAGAGTCATGGACTATTTTTGTAAAGATGCTCAAGATTTCCCTCTAAAAAGTGGCAGGGGCATTGCATAATCCAAAAGGAAGGACCCTACAAGTAAAGGTACCCCAAGGACAAGTGAAGGTGGTGATGAGCCTCATCATTGGGTAACTATATGGACCTTAATCCACCTCCTAGCTTAGTCAAATCAACTCTTCTCACAATTTATTACATATTTTGATTATATTTTGTTTAATGAGATGAGTCAAAGTGAGATATTATGCCTAGTTGACTAATGTGCATTGATTGCAGGTTTGTGAGAGAAAATCATGGAATTTTGGCTAATTAAGGGCTGAAAATTGAATGAGACAAGGAGGAGAGATTGTAGGAGGTAGATCCTCCTTATTTACTCCTCCCTCATTCGAATATTGTAGAAATTTTGAATAATTTAACACATATTCACAAAGATTATCCCAATTATACACTATTGCGGAATACATGCATAATACATAACCTCCTCTACGTTGATCATCAATTTAGCAACATTAAAAACAATATAACATCAATCGCATGCGCACATTAACACAGTATGTAACCTGGGGAAAGCATACAGCTGAAAACCCCACACTATCTGTATATTATAATGATTGAGAACATGTAACAATATATAGTACAATACTCCTCACAAGTACTCAGTACTATCTCCACCTGTTACATACAATATAGCTCAGATCTGATCTCCAAATCTCCCCCGCTACTTGCCTGCCTCCACTATGCAATCCTGCGAGAGAATGAATGATAATGGCTCAAGTAAACTCGTATTTACTTGGAAAAATCACGTGAGCACAAGCTAGAATTTCCCTTGGCCTCATTGGCATTACTCAATCCATTGCATGTGCAAATCTCATGCACAACTGATAGTCACAACTCACCCTTTCACTTACCTCTAACACTTGTCTCCACTGAACCTGTCCTGCACTGAGTTAATGATGTATTCCT
>APFE031377500.1:0-12149 GCA_000404065.3 Pinus taeda
ATAATCATATACATTACTAGAAATTCAAATTTACATATGAAATTTGATAGAGGAAGAACTCATAATTCAAATCATGTAAAAGAATACACACTAGCTATAATTGTCCCATACAACTAAATATCTCTACAAAAAAAACAATGAAGGAATTAATCCCTTTTGATAAATATATTTGTTAAGAACACAATTAAGTACAAAGACTCATCGTCTTTTCGGAGCTAGCTGAATATATTGTTTTAGAAAATAAATTAACGGCTTAAAACCATTGTAAAGTTAAATCCTGTTCAAATTCCCTGGTAAGGGGAAACATTTCACATAGGGCCTTAACCACTTAAATAAATACCAAATAACAAAGGGAAAATATGATGCTCATGACTCAATCGATATGAAGGGGGTAACAGAGTAACAAGAATGTCCAATGAAAACTACCGTTGAGTTGCAAGCACGAGTCAAATTAGGAGATCCTAGGCGTGGAAGCGTAATGGAATTGAGCTCTACACATACCTGCAGGAAAGAATGCGAGAAAAAAAATATGCCTAAAAGAAATGAATCCATAACTTCTCGACAAAAGACATAGAGTAACAGAGGTATTATACCTATTAGTTAAATCCATCATTGTTCTCGTGCTCTGTCCAAAACAATAGAAAAATGTCCATAAGGAATTTTACTGTGTAACTCAAAATAAAAGGTATTGGTACTCCATAAACAAAAAATTTAACATTGAATCCCACTGAAGTGAAGATAGACTAGCCAACAAAGTTAGGATCATTTGACTAAATATAGATAATGAAAATTCAATTGATGTATAAACAAATACCAATACTATGGTAAAAATTCATTATACAGCGTGAAAGAGGATGCCACCCTAATGTAGCATGAATTTTATCATCAACCCTTTTGAAATAACCATTATAGTACATCAAAACCTAAATCAAAGTCTGACACAGTGAGTGTTTATACCTAGAAATCACAAAGGAGCGAAAGCTAGTCTGAAATCTTAGAGATGAGCCGAATAGTTCTCAAAGTCAAGGAACCTAGAGTAGACTAGAACTGGAACCCATAAAATGAAATGTGTAAGACATAGTGATGCATATATATACAGAAAGGAGTACGTAAGCATATACAAATCATAGGGTAAGTAAATAAAATAAGGAACTAGTCTTCTAGAAAAACAAAAAGTTGTGGAATCCTACTGAAAACATGTATAATGCTCCTGATACCCTCTTTTGAGAGAAAATATCCTCAATAAATAGGAAGGAGATCTCGTATATAAGAAAAATAGAAGCATAACTTAACACAAGCGCATTCTTGGCAACAAGACTGCAATTTCATAACCAAAACCAAAAGTCTGAAAACGAGGATTCGAACACTATACCTGCGTTCCCTATTCAGCAGTGGAAGGAGACGTGCCACCTCGATCTCTCGGACGAGCTCTTTAGAGGTGTGAAGGGGGCCTGCGATGATGGAAAGGGGCTTTTTGACAGGAGTTGTTTCTGCCCTGTTTTGGCCGCCTAGTTGTATGCTACCCATGCTCGAACTGCGCTCCAAGCTGCATCCCCTCTCGTCTCGTCGTAGCAGAGAATTAAACAAAATAAGAGTACTTTGTATTGTTTATATTCAACTGGGCATAGCCAAAATTAGCTCAGACATTAAATGAAAACCCTGTTCGTGAGTTCTGATCTAAGACAGAGAAAGGTCTTGGTCTGAATAAACAATTGTAATGTATTTATATATAAAACCATCGATGAAATGTTATACATATGAACTATAAGTAAAACCCTCTTGACCATACCGCAAAATGGTATCGCACTGTTGAATTAATTCAAACTATTTCCCCATTATTTATGAGTGTCGTAGCATATATGTCGGTGATAGAAAGAACCCAAATATTTTCATCAAATAAATAAACCAACCCTCAGCTAAATAAGGTAGGCTGCCTAAATAACATTCACCATATCAAGCTAGAAGAAAGATCAACCTGAAAAGGGAATTAACATCTGTGATGAGAGAACGACCTTGTTCTAAACCCTCCCTTCCGAACATCTGCATATGGTAGCCAGAATATAATTGAAAAAATTAGAATGCCAAGGTTCAAACCCTGAAATCGTGAGTAAACGAGTAATTAATGAAGAAGTATTTCTGTGGAAAAGAGCTTACCTGAGATAGGTTATCCGAGAGATGGAAGACGGAGCATGCTTGTAAGAGCATAACATTGTCATCAGGAGTTCCTCGGGGTATGAATTTGCATAAATACACTCATAGATGTGTCTATTACCCCTTCATCATCATAGGGTTCCAAATGCATCTTGTTGGAGTGAAGATGTTGGCTATCAGTGATTTTTCCTGTGCAAGAGCTAAGCAAGTGAATCGGGAAAAAAATATGCAAAATAATGAATGAATTAATGTACCAGTAGATATATTTACAACGCCCCTTGATATACCTAACAACGGGTGGAGATGGCTCCTTCAGAGAAGCCATTCCATTCCGTCTTCACCTTCCAAGTTACCCGCTATAGTAGAGCCAAGCCGCAAGCAGTTGTGTGACCAAATGACCTAGTCCTTAGCCAACCTACACATTAATCCACTGGATCAAACCCTAGGTTGGGTGCACTGTAGATCTCATCTGATCCAACGATGCAGGCTAGGCCAGGTGTGGTCTAGAGCTTTTCATAGTCTCCACATTTATTACTCCCTTGGTGTCAGCGAGGAGCCTCAGGATGCTCTATGTAGTAATGGAGACTCATGCCACCATATGCATGCCAGCAAGGATCAGTAAATGTGGTAGGGATGACTATGTAAATGGGTCTCCCAACCCTTTTCCGCCAACTAATCATAGTAATGTGGTAAAGTGCATAAATGAGATGGTAACAATAATTTTTTTTGTATGGTTATTATAGTTAAGTGTAAAAGCGTGTTAGATAAGGTGGTGTGTAATTATTTTATTTCTAATATGGAATTGATGTTAACATGAAAAATAGACAAAGAGAAAGATTGAGAGAATTCTTATGGCATTATTAGTTGTTTTTGAATTTAATGTGTGGGTAATATTTGTAATTCTTTCAATATTTAATAGGGATTTGATATCTAATATTTTAGAAAACATTAATATTTCAGATAACCAGTATTTCAAAGTCCATGCCCTTCAATAAGAAGCACTTATGCATGAAAACCATTTGTGAACTGATTTGGGTGGGCTACAGGGGGAGGACACTCATAGGGATGCTACAATATATCCACAATAAATGAAATCATATCGGCATTAAGGCTTATATAAGTTCTGACAATATTCAAAGCCATCAGCATCCTAAAGAGGTCAATGTGACTCAAGACCTAGTTCCAAGGAATGTTGTAGCATTGATGGTGGTTAGTGAAGATACATATCAAACTTCATGCCAAGCAAACGATAAAGTGAGTACATATAAATTTGTGCAGAATGTTGTTGTATAGGAACCAAGTCTCAATACGAGGTATGTTGGTTGAATAATTGAAGATGAGAAGAATGTACATGTTGAACAGGAAAATAGTCAACATCGTTCATCCACAACTGCAGCTGATGTTGGAAAAATGAACATATCAGGAACTAATTCATCTCATACACATGAGAAACACAACTTTAATGTATGTGCCTATGAGAAACATCCAATGTTTGAGAGGTCACTCGAAAGTACAAGTTTGGACAATATAAAGGAAACATCTTCATCAAATTATATGGATTTGCATACGAGGAGAAGAGCCAATTCTAAGTATGAAGATAAATTTTTAGGGGTCACTGATGTTAAGATAAAGACTAAAGAAGGATTACCAGCTAAAATAGTCAACATCGTTCATCCACAACTGCATCTGATATTGGCAAAATGAACATATCAGGAACTAATTCATCTCATACACATGAGAAACATGACTTTAATGAATGTGCCTGTGAGAAACATTCATTGTCTGAGAGGTCACCAGAAAGTAAAAGTTTGGACAATATAAAGGAAACATCTTCATCAAATTATATGAATTTACATACGAGGAGAAGAGCCAATTCTAAGTATGAAGATAAATTTTTAGGGGTCACTGATGTTAAGATAAAGACTGAAGAAGGATTACCAGCTAGTACCGACAATCACAAATATTCAGGATGTAAAAGGAAAAAGAAATCCTCTTTTATACTGGAAAAGGAGGTTGAGAGTCAAGTGGGTGGCATATCTAGTTCCCAAAAAATGTCTATGCTTCCACAATCAAAAGTTACCAGCTTATCTGGTACCGTGAGTAGTAAATACCCAAGATTTTCTCTTCCTTTGGAAAAGGAGAAGAATTCAAACTTATCGGCAACAGAAAAAAGAGCACATGAAGATATCATTTTGGAAGAGGCCAAATTGATCAAAGTATGCCAGAAGCACTTATGCATGAAAACCATTTGGGAACTGATTTGGTTAGGCTACAGAGGCAGGACACTCATAGGGATGCTACAATATATCCATAATGAAGGAAATCATATTGGCATTAAGGCTGATATAAGTTTTGACAATATCCAAAGCCATCAACATCCTAAAGAGGTCAATGTGGCTCAACACCTAGTTCCAAGAAATGTTGCAGCATCGATGGTGGTTAGTGAAGATACATTTCCAACTTCATGCCAAGTAAACGATAAAGTGGGTATAGATAAATTTGTCCAAAATTTTGTTGTATTGTAACCGAGTCTGAATAGGAGGTATGCTGGTTGAATAATTGAAGATGAGAAGAATGTACATGTTGAACAAGAAAATAGTCCCATCGTTCATCCACAACTACAGCTGATATTGTAAAAATATCAGGAACTAATTCATCTCATACAAATGAGAAACATGACTTTAATGAATGTGTCTGTGAGAAACATTTAATGTCTGAGAGGTCACCATAAAGTACAAGTTTGGACAATATAAAGGAAACATCTTCATCAAATTATATTGATTTGCATATGAGGAGAAGAGCCAATTCTAATTATTAAGATAAATTTTTAGGGGTCACTAATGTTAAGACAAAGACTGAAGAAAGATTACCAGCTAGTACTGACGATCACAAATATTCAGGATGTAAAAGGAAAAAAAAATCTTCTTCTCTACTGGAAAATGAGGTTGAGAGTCAAGTGGGTGGCATATCTAGTTCCCAAAAAAGTCTATGCTTCCACAATCAAAAGTTACCAGCTTATCTGGTACAATGAGTAGTAAATACCCAAGATTTTCTCTTCCTTTGGAAAAGAAGAAGAATTCAAACTTATTGGCAACAACAAAAAGAGCACATGAAGATATCATTTTGGAAGAGGCCAAATTGATCAAAGTATGCCATAAGCACTTATGCCTGAAAACCATTTGGGAACTAATTTGGTTAGGCTACAGAGGCAAGACACTCATAGGGATGCTACAATATATCCATAATGAAGGAAATCATATTGGAATTAAGGCTAATATAAGTTCTGACAATATCCAAAGCCATCAACATCCTAAAGAGGTCAATGTGGCTCAACACCTAGTTCCAAGAAATGTTGCAGCATCGATGGTGGTTAGTGAAGATACATATCAAACTTCATGCCAAGCAAACGAGAAAGTGGGTACAGATAAATTTTTCCAGAATGTTGTTGTATTGGAACCGAGTCTGAATAGGAGGTATGTTGGTTGAATAATGGAAGATGAGAACAATGTACATGTTGAACAGGAAAATAGTCAACATCGTTCATCCACAACTGCAGCTGATATTGGAAAAATGAACATATCAGGAACTAATTCATCTCATACACATGAGAAACACGACTTTAATGAATGTGCCTGTGAGAAACATTCAATGTCTGAGAGGTCTCCAGAAAGTACAAGTTTGGACAATATAAAGGAAACATATTCATCAAATTATATGGATTTGAATACGAGGAGAAGAGCCAATTCTAAGTATGAAGATAAATTTTTAGGGGTCACTGATGTTAAGATAAAGACTGAAGAAGGATTACCATCTAGTAACGATGATCACAAATATTCAAGATGTAAAAGGAAAAAAATCCTCTTTTGTACTGGAAAAGGAGGTTGAGAGTCAAGTGGGTGGCATATCTAGTTCCCAAAAAATGTCTATGCTTCCATAATAAAAAGTTACCAGCTTATATGGTATTGTGAGTAGTAAATACCCAAGATTTTCTCTTCTTTGGAAAAGGAGAAGAATTCAAACTTATCGGCAACAGCAAACAGAGCACATGAAGATATCATTTTGGAAGAGGCCAAATTGATCAAATTATGCCAAAAGCACTTATGCATGAAAACCATTTGGGCACTGATTTGGTTGGGCTACAGAGGCAGGACATGCATAGGGATGCTACAATATATCCATAATGAAGGAAATCATACTGGCATTAAGGATGATATAAGTTCTGACAATATCCAAAGCCATCAACATCCTAAAGAGGTCAATGTGGCTCAGCACATAGTTCCAAGAAATGTTGCAGCATCGATGGTGGTTAGTGAAGATACATATCAAACTTCATGCCAAGCAAACGATAAAGTGGGTACAGATAAATTTGTCCAGAATGTTGTTGTATTGGAACCGAGTCTGAATAGGATGTATGTTGGTTGAATAATTGAAGATGAGAAGAATGTACATGTTGAACAAGAAAATAGTCCCATCGTTCATCCACAATTGTAGCTGATATTGGCAAAATGAACATATCAGGAACTAATTCATCTCATACACATGAGAAACACGACTTTAATGAATTTTCCTGTGAGAAACATTCAATGTCTGAGAGGTCACCAAAAAGTACAAGTTTGGACAATATAAAAGAAACATCTTTATTAAATTATATGGATTTGAATACGAGGAGAAGAGCCAATTCTAAGTATGGAGATAAATTTTTAGGGGTCACTGATGTTAAGATAAAGAATGAAGAAGAATTATCAGCTAGTACCGATGATCACAAATATTCAGGATGTAAAAGGAAAAAAAAATCTTCTTTTGTACTGGAAAAGAAGGTTGAGAGTCAAGTGGGTGGCATATCTAGTTCCCAAAAAATTTCTATGCTTCCACAATCAAAAGTTACCAGCTTATCTAGTATTGTGAGTAGTAAATACCCAAGATTTTCTCTTCCTTTGGAAAAGGAGAAGAATTCAAACTTATCGACAAAAGCAAAAAGAGCACATGAAGATATCATTTTGGAAGAGGCCAAATTGATCAAAGTATGCCAAAAGCACTTATGCATGAAAAACATTTGGGAACTGATTTGGTTGGGCTACAGAGGCAAGACACTCATAGGGATGCTATAATATATCCACAATGAAGGGAATCATATTGGCATTAAGGCTGATATAATTTCTGACAATATCCAAAGCCATCAACATCCTAAAGAGGTCAATGTGGCTCAGCACCTAGTTCCAAGAAATGCTGCAGCATCGATGGTGGTTAGTGAATATACATATCAAACTTCATGCCAAGCAAACGTTAAAGTGGGTACAGATAAATTTATCCAGAATGTTTTTGTATTGGAGCCGATTCTGAATAGGAGGTATGCTGGTTGAATAATTGAAGATGAGAAGAATGTACATGTTGAACAAGGAAATAGTCCCATCGTTCATCCACAACTGTAGTTGATATTGGAAAAATGAACATATCAGGAACTAATTCATCTCATACACATGAGAAACATGACTTTAATGAATGTGCCTATGAGAAACATTTAATGTCTGAGAGGTCACCAAAAAGTACAAGTTTGGACAATATAAAGGAAACATCTTCATCAAATTATATGGATTTGCATACAAGGAGAAGAGCCAATTCTAAGTATGAAGATAAATTTTTAGGGGTCACTAATGTTAAGACAAAGACTGAAGAAAGATTACCAGCAAGTACTAACGATCACAAATATTTAGGATGTAAAAGGAAAAAAAAATACTCTTCTGTACTGGAAGATGAGGTTGAGAGTCAAGTGGATGGCATATCTAGTTCCCAAAAAATGTCTATGCTTCCACAATCAAAAGTTACCAGCTTATCTAGTATTGTCAGTAGTAAATACCGAAGAGTTTCTCTTCCTTTGGAAAAGGAGAAGAATTCAAACTTATCAGCAACAACAAAAAGAGCACATGAAGATATCATTTTGGAAGAGGCCAAATTGATCAAAGTATGCCAGAAGCTCTTATGCATGAAAAACATTTGGGAACTGATTTGGGTGGGCTAAAGAGGCAGGACACTCATAGGGATGCTACAATATATCCACAATGAAGGAAATCATATTGGCATTAAGGCTTATATAAGTTCTGACAATATCCAAAGCCATCAGCATCCTAAAGAGGTCAATGTGGCTCAGGACCTAGTTCCAAGAAATGTTGTAGCATCGATGGTGGTTAGTGAAGATACATATCAAACTTCATGCCAAGAAAATGATAAAGTGGGTACAGATAAATTTGTCCAGAATGTTGTTGTATTGGAACCGAGTCTGAATAGGAGGTATGTTGGTTGAATAATTGAAGATGAGAAGAATGTACATGTTGAACAGGAAAATAGTCAACATCGTTCATCCACAACTGCAGCTGATATTGGAAAAATTAACATATTAGGAACTAATTCATCTCATACACATGAGAAACATGACTTTAATGAATGTGCCTGTGAGAAACATTCAACGTTTGAGAGGTCACCAGAAAGTACAAGTTTGGACAATATAAAGGAAACATCTTCATCAAATTATATGGATTTGCATACAAGGAGAAGAGGCAATTCTAATTATGAAGATAAATATTCAGGGGTCACTGATGTTAAGATAAATACTGAAGAAGGATTACCAGCTAGTACCAACGATCACAAATATTCAGGATGTAAAAGGAAAAAAAATCCTCTTCTGTACTAGAAAAGGAGGTTGAGAGTCAAGTGGGTGGCATATCTAGTTCCCAAAAAATGTCTATGCTTCCACAATCAAAAGTTACTAGCTTATCTGGTATTGTGAGTAGTAAATACCCAAGAGTTGCTCTTCCGTTGGAAAAGGAGAAGAATTCAAACTTATCAGCAACAGCAAAAAGAGCACATGAGGATATCATTTTGGAAAAGGCCAAATTGATCAAAGTAAGTACAGACGTTTATCGTTAAATTCTTCCAAAATTTTTAATAGATATTTAATATATTCATTCTATAGGAGACTACTCTATCTCTCAACATTGTTAGCTGTGCTATGAAATATTGTTTTAATGCCAAATTCGCTTGACATGCAAGCTAGATTGAGAAGAAACACAGAATCTGCTAATTCAAAACCTTTTATGGAGCCTCCACGAAGGAAATCTCATTGGGATTTTGTCCTTGAGGAAATTTCTTGGATGGCTAATGATTTCATGCAGGTTCATGCAGTGGCAATGTTTTTCTTCTTTCCGTATTGATTTTTTGACTTTGTTTATAGCCAAATGTAAATACCTTCATAGTATTGTGTAAATAACAACATTATTTATGTTTGTGATATACTACTTCATGTCTTCCTTTGTTCTATGCAGGAAAGGCTTTGGAAGACAACTGCAACTACTCAAATAAGTCATTGGGTAGCTCAAGAGACATGTCATGGAGATTTTTTTGGGACAAAGGACCTGTACCAGAAGAAAAGAAAAAATGCTCATGCAATTGCAGCTATTGTCATGAAGTTTTGGCATGAAGTGGAGACATTCTCATGCAATCATGATGTTGCTCCTTTGCAGTAGGGTAGTAGTCTAGTGGTGTCTCAAAAGGAACCAAATGCTGATAACATTGTTCTCGATTGCATTATTCACTGAACTTTAGTGCAGGATCACATATTTGACTAAATTTTTATCAATTATTTTATCCAGATTTTATAATTTCTTAATTAAATATGAAGGGGGCGACTTAAATTATAATTATTTTTTAATTGACAGTGACACCCAATCCAAAATCTCCCCGAGAGCTTTGCACTACACCCAAGGTCCCAAACTATTTTTCCAATTTGTTTGTGACAAGGCCATGGTCTCTTCTTCAACTAGTTTTATTTCTTGGAGAAATAATACCCGTTGTTTCCTAAAATTCACTAATTATTTTACGACCTTTGGTTTGATGAGGTCTCCAAGTCCCCTAATATTCAATGATATCATTTTCATTTAGACTTTCAGAGGGCATACTTACTTCCTCGAGCCTTACATCTTGCATTTTCTTTGTTGCTCATGTTTCGAAGAAATTTTGTGATCTGAGGTTGGTTTCCAAGTTTGATGGTTTGCTTTGATTTAGCCTCTCTTGTATCTTTCTTAGATGAATGACCTTTTCAAGTTCATGACTTGTTGAGTTGTTATCCGAGTTTAGCCCCTTCTTTGAACTTATGGTCAACATTTTCACCCCTCCTCCATTAGAATCAATCAACCCAAGAGAAGCATCACCATCACGATTCTTCGACCTGGATGGAATAACTATTTTGATAAATTTTAAAGAAGTTGTAGCTAATCAATAACTTCTATGATGGGATTAATTGGAGGATTTCCTTCACGACTGATCTTTGCAACTCCTTCATCTTATGTGCCTTTAGATCTCATTGTTTCCTCCACAACTGGGGACTCCTCTTATTCCTTTTCTTCCTTCTTTTTCTGCCTGAGAAAGAATAGCATATGGATTCTTTTTTTGGAAGCCATATTTGCATACTATTCTTGATAAATTTTTAAGAGGTTGTATCTCATCAATGATTACTATGATGGGATTTAGCAAAGGATTTTCTTCACGCCTGATCGCTACAACTCCTTCATCCTATGTTCCTTTAGATATTGGTGTTTCCTCCACAACTGTGAACTTTTTTTCCTTTTCTCCCTGAGAAAGAATAGCATATGGATTCTTTTATGTACACAAAGAAAGCTTACTGTTTAGCCTTAATATTTTTCAACTACATAAAACTAAAATCCCAAGTTTCCAGATTTTGATAACAATAATTTACATATCGATGTCAAATTGTATCTAGATTTCACACTAATGCTTAGAAGCCCTTTTGGTCGACCCCACACACTGGGTAGTGATGGATGGGAATGAAATTTGATCCCGGTGGGAGCCTAAAAGAGCATATGAAGAGAAAGGAAAATCACAAAACTGTGTGACTAGAATACCTTACTTGATATAGTACAGAAACAAGATTGCAAGATTTTTGCATAGTGAGAATAATCAGCATGCTACACTGCCTTTTGGTACAAATTTGGTAAAATTTCCTCAAGTGTATGTTCTTTATCTTCCATATTCCAAACAAGAACGCACTTTTAGGAATCAGAAATCTGCATGAGACCATCGACTTATGCCAAAATAGCCAAAAAGGGGTTGAGGTATGAGCATTGCTTTCTTGCATGAACTTTTGAAGAAGCTCAGGAGTAGCTCCCTTAATTTTTGCAAGAAAGTTCTAGCATAATTTAATAAAAACAATTCTATTGATGAGACAATCATAGAGAAACCAACATCAATCGAGAAGCATCATGTTCTTACCCTGTGTTTTGAATTTGAACAGAAGGGGCAGAGGGCGTCCATTAGGCAAGCGAGCATTGGGATCTCGAAGCTCATCACCTCGCTAGGAAATTTTCTCATTCCTGGAGAAATCACTCATTTCTCTGTGAATTACTCATTTCTCTAAACAATTCACAGAGCCTGCAGCTGCTTGAGTCTTATAAAAACATGGTATCATGCATAGCCATTATCATCATGCTATCCAACCAACAATATTTTCCATTCAATAAATCTTTCCTAACCATCCTAGATCAAATTTAACATTCAAGATGAGTTATTAAGGTTACATAAATATAATGATATTTTATATGTTAGAATATATTAATATTTATTTATTAAGCGCAGGTTACAACACTACAAATCACATGGGTTTGTCTTTCCTTGGACAGAGGCAAACTGAAAATTACATGAGCTTGTACTTTACTTGGGCAGAGTTAAACTAAAAGTTTAATAGATTCATTCTTTAAGGAATCTTAAGCAAGTTACAACACTATAAATCACATGGGCTTGTATCTTCCTTGGCCAGAGTTAGACTAAAGATTCTTTCCACTACCATGTGTACGTTCATGCATCCTCCGATCACTTGTTAGACGATTGAAAAACTTTGTGCTGTCGGATGATTCCCTTGGTGGTTAGGGTAACGAGGTAACCACCTACCTGTTACGGTTTCTCCGTCTCATAGCCGACGTTACTTCACCCCC
>APFE031377503.1:0-27149 GCA_000404065.3 Pinus taeda
TAAGGGTTGTTCTTTAAGTCAAAGGATGATGGAAGTGAAACTAGTGGTGTTTTCTTCGACGCAAAAGAAATTAATAAAACTTAACTATATGCGTATGCACTTTGTCATTGTTTTCGATGAAAAGTAATCTCTACAGGGTTCGAAAGGAAACTTCTAATGAAACAAACTTTTCTTTTCTTTTCTTTTCATTCACACTTCACACTCAAAAGTTAACAAAACTATTTTATGCCTAAAGAGATGCAAATCTATCCTAATGCAACACTAAATGCTCGATGCAAGATTGAAAACAAGAAATGAAAGTTGCTTTGTTTATCAAATTTTCTTTTGCCACTTACAATATTTAGATGGAATATGAGACGCTACAATTCATTTCGTCTAAATACTAAAAGCAAAACTCAAGATAACATAAAACACTTTCACTCACCAAAAGGAAACTAAATGAAAAGCAAGTTCAAGAAAGCAAAACAAAAAACTTTTCAAAAAGTTCCCTTCAAAGTAGCAACAAGAAAGTCTTTTTGAAAATGCTCTCAACAAAAACTGAAACTTTGCGATTGAAACAACAAGCAAGAAACACTTTTGCAAGTTGACACCCTACAAAGAATGAAGACTTAACAAAAACAAATGTGTTTAAAAAGGCTTTTTAACAATTGAAAGAAACAAGGAAAGCTTTGGTAACAAAGACCAAAAAAAAGATCAAAAAGACAATTTCAAGAAAGTATCAAATGACAACTTTGATGAAACAAAGAAGTAGATGGTCATAAAAAGCGATTTCGTTAAGCAAACAAAAAGTCACCAAAAAGCAAAGTTGAACACAAAGATTGATAACAATCTTTCTGCTCTGATAATTCAGAGCAGCCAAGATTCCAATCAAGAAATCTTGCGTGCTTTTAACAAAAAGATGATGACGCTTGCAAATACAAAACAAGACCAAAACTCCTTATAATTAGAGAGAAATCGGAGTAAGACGCTTGCTTTAACACAGACAACTGATACTGACAAAAATGACTGTTTCAAACTGACTGAAAACACCAGACAAACTTCAGAGACATAAAAATTTATAAATACTGAAAGTTGCAAGATATACGCGACTGTACTTAGTGCAGACTGCGTGTATACGCGACTGTTCCTGAGGAAACCTGCGTATACGCAGGTTTACTTCAGACAACAAGCGTTTATACGCTTCTGTAACTAAATAAAACAACGTATATATAATATTTCAAGAAAAATAAAAAACAAACTGAAGAAACTGGCAAAACTCAAAAGTCAAGAACAGACCAGACAATAACAATAAACTAGCAAGCAATTGAGCCCTGATAGGCTTGACAAACACCCAAACTAGGAACAACAAGAGTGTTGTCCCCAGCGGAGTCACCAATTCTGTTGAGGGATTTTATCCCCTAGGGCTTTTGGCTGGAACCCTAGCAGACTGAAAGTTGTATAAACAAAGAAACATGCATACACACAGCCATTATGCTAGCAAAAGCTAATTCTAAAGTAAGAAGGACGTACCTCAGGTCCTACGTTCGAGTAGTTCGTCAAGGGTCCAAACCCTTCTTCACGTCCCTTTTGCTCCTTTGCCCTGCAAAACCAACAATTCCAAAGAATGCAACAGTATATTGACAAAGATTTATACAAAAATCATCTTTATGTTATAAAAGAAGGAAGTTAGTTATGAACTTTAAACAACCATTCATACATGAAATTCAAACATGAACGTCATAAACATAAAGAAGAAGCGTATCGGGAATCAAGACGTGTTCCTTTATTATAGACAAATAGAAAGTACAAAAGGAGTAATATCACCTGAGCAACCTTTGCAGGCTCCAAGCACAGCTTCCTTCCGGATCCGTCCTGCCTCAAGCCTTTAGCATATCTCCTTCCAAGACTCATCACTCCAAGATGTCATAACTAAGGGATGGACATCAAATCACAAGGAAACAAGGGTTTCCTATACAAAATGGGGAAGTGCAGAAGGCACAAGGGTCTTCAGACCTGATCAAGGGGAAATCTCAGTATAATAACCTTTCTCTATATTCTCTCTTCCTTTAGGCCTTCCCTTTGGTTTCTTTTTATACCAATTCCAAAGTAGTTTTTTAGTTAGGAATTTGTTGGGGACAGTTGAGGCCACGGGCACTAACAGGTGATCAGCAGGTAAAACCCACGATCTCCACCCGAAAATAAGGAGTTTCATATTTTTTTAAGTGTTTTAATACATATATGCGGGTTGGGTATATATGTACCCGCGTATACACGCGTTTAACTCAGGGCAATGTCGCGTACAGGGAATAAAACACTTTTTTTTAGATTTTGGACCAGGTCTGGAAGGAGGGGTTGCCCTAGGCCATGAGTGCAGCATCACAAACCATAATAGTGAGATTTGGAGCTATAATAGAGGCTGACTTGTATATAGGCTCGCACATTACATATATATCATAAACTTGTTTATTTATGAACATTCATATTATAATAGATGTCTAGCGGTTTGACATGCCCCATCACTACTTAAATCGCATTTGCAACTTCATAAAACTCCCACAATCGCAACCCTTTGGCTTCAAGATATAACATTTTCGATGCCCCTATTTCCAACGAAGCAGATGCGATGTGATATTAAATAATTGTTAATAAATCTTACGGGTCCACAACTCTATCGCAATCGATGGTTTTCCATTGTGACATCTCTTCAAGACTTGCAATATGCGATGGATGCGATATTTATTTAGAATGTATTATAATGGTGCAACGGGTCCGCAATACTATCATAATTGAGGTTTCAACGTGATAAGGAGTTAAAGCTTGAATGCAGGGGATGTGATATTTCAATAGAGTTGTTACCATAAAATGATTGGGTCCACAGTACATATCGCAATCGGCAGATTTCAACATGGCAAGGCTTTAAAGATACTTGCAATGTGGGAGATGCGATGCCATATTAAGACGTATTGTAATGGGGTTATCGTGTCGGTGTTACATATCACAATTAGGGGTTTTGAGCAATGGCATATAATAGAACCGTCAATAAAGTTGCATATATGTTTTCTCTGATGCGTTGTGGACTTTAAAGAGTTTCCACAGCTTATTACTCGGATGTTCCTCAGCTCTTTCGATATCTTAACTCCTTTGATACTCCATAATACTCCTACGATATGTTAGATCCTTCGACATGTTAACTCCTCAGATATTTCTCCGATATTTCATGTTATATCTCCGATATGGCTCTTACTCTTGAGCATATGTGATATTTCAATAAAAACATATTGTAACACACTCTTACTCTTGGCTTGGCTTTCCTGTGGCTTCTCTATGATTTCCGATGGCTACTCTTTGATGGTTTTCCTCCTTGGCTTCTTGCTCCTGTTGCTTCACATATTTGCTTCTCCTTGTCTTTCCTCCTTGGGTCTACTGCTTTATTCTGTTTGTATAAATATATATGTAATCCATATGTTGTATTTAGTCCTTAGGTCCTCCATGGGGAACATTATGATCACAAAAAGTTTCCATCACAAACACTGCCATATTGACATTAATGGAAACCTTGATTAACAAGTCCATGGTTATTTCATGAATATTTATAAAGGACTGTAGAAGTTCTTGAGAGGTGCATAACCTCAAGGGGAGAGTATGGTAGAAGTATGGGACTTTGATAGGTACAATTTGTTGCAACAACATATGATGAGTTCATTTGAGCTTCATGCACATTTAGGTCCATAAGCTCATTTTGTCTATTGGAGGTATATTATGCTGAGGGGAAGTTATGCTTTCAAGTCTTGTTATTTATGCTTTTAATTTTTTTCACTCATATTTCTTGCAGTCAATGTATTTGTTGTTTATGAGTGGAAGACACATATATCAACCTTGTTGCAGCTTTATACATTATTTTTAAGCTACTCTAGCATGAGGATTGGAGACATTATTATGCATAGAGATTACTTGAGACATGGACAAGTCATGCATGGGTTGTTGTATGCTCGTTATTTCATCCATGTATTTGTTATTGATTCATCATTTTATGTTGGTAAAGAGTCTAGCCCTTAGTATGTTGAGTCATCATGCCTGTTTTGGAGGAGTTTCATGGAGTCATTTTGTAGGCACATGTGTGGGCTAATGATGTTATAATAGTGATGTATTTTCATGTTTTGGTTCATTGGTCCATAGGAGATGATTATAGCAGCAATGTATTTCATAGTAAAATCATGTAAAATGCTCATGAAGCCATGTACTTATATTGTTCTTATCATTGGGTCTTCTAGTTATGAGTCACGAGGTCATATGTGACTCATGTATGAGGTCTTATGTTGTTGCTACAACCATGTATTTATCAATGTATATGTCATTTAGTCATGGTCATATGGATTCTAGGTCCATATGGTGCTTCTATTTGTGGCAAAGAAGCATTATTTGCAGGAGATGAAATTCATTGTAGGTTGGATCTGATTTTGAAGATGGCATACGTTCAGGGGGAGCATTATATGTTCCTATTTAATTTAGCCATCCATTGTTAGGATTATGATCTGCTTGGAGGTGTTCATGGTGTGCCTCATGCTATGCTTTGATTGTTGGGGTTCTTGACCTCATTATATGAGAAGAGAGGTTGGTGATGGCCATTGGTGTTGCTACTATGGAGAGTATTGGTTGATGCCTCATATGCATAAGGTCGCTTGTTGTTGTTCATTGTGGTGCTACGTATTGATGATATTTATGGTTTCTAGTGCATATTGTTGTTGCTGGTAAAGGTTGTTTGGCTTATTACGTTGCTTGTTGCTACTAATATGAGAGGTATGGATGTGTATTCATGTCCATTACTATTCAACCATGTAGAGGTTGGATGCTCAAGTGTTTGTGTTTTAGTTCTTGCTACATTATCAAATGGAGTTTTCCCTTTTCCATGGATGTAAAAGGGGGAGCGTTAGAAGAGAAGATCGTCTGAAGATTGTGTGTGGTTTCCATCAATGCTAAAGGGGGAGATCGTTGGAATTATGGTGTTCATGTTTTCAGCTAGATGATGTTAGAACTATTTTTAGGATGACAACTAGCATGTGTTGGAATTGATGTCAACCCCATGTAGTCTAGTCGGTATATTAATGCAATTCTTGTAGAATGGTTGTTGTTGGCTATGGTTGCATTAATGTCAACTTTGATGTAGGTTGATGGCAGTGATGTGGATGATGGTTTCTCATGTGCTAGTGGTGTTCATGACCTAGTGGAGGAACTGCAGGTGAATTAGTGCAGGAGTGTGTTGGCATGTTGATGGTGTTGTAGAGGTGTTACAGATATCTTCAGAGGTGTTGCAACTTGTGTAGGTGTCGAAAGAGAGAAGAGGACTTATTGGAAGACAAGTTAACCCTTGTTTGTTGGATTCTAGGTCAACTTGGCAATGACACCTAAGATACATTCTTAGGTTATTTGCAAAGGTATCAATGGACTTGCCAAAGGTTTGGAGGCATGTATAGAAGCTAGAGAAGGTCACCATTCAGTTGGCAGAGGATATGATTAGAGGTTTTTTTATTTTTCCTTATGATTTGCACCAATCACATGGAAGCAAGATTGTGTGTGTCGTTGAAAGGCGACCATAGCCATGATCAAGTAGTTATGTGCATGTGAATGGGCTTCTTCATGAAAAATACTTTGGATTCTTTACACACATTAGGTGTATTTTGACTTGGAAATTCTTGGAAGATTCTATAATAATTGAAAAATGTGTAAATTGGTTAAGAAATTTCTCTAGTGGGTGTGAACACCTTAAGTGCACCAGTATTAGTTATAATGGGTGGATCACGTCAACTTTGTGCACTCTTTATCCTAGTCTAAAAGTGAATTTTGTGTTGTATGTTTTATATACTTCATTTTGGAGTTGGGTGATGGTTGGTTCAATGTAGTAGCAAGTGAGAGTTCCATTGAAAGTGATGTATAAGAGGAGAATTATTCAGACATGCTAGAGCGCAAATATACATCAATATATGAGTGTCAATGGTTGTAGAATGAGAAAATCTGAAGCATGTTATAGAATAGATCAAATTTATAGTTGTTGGAGAAAATGTTTTGTTGAGATCATTGTTGATGGATGAGAGTTTTGTTGCTAGTGATTATATTGTGCATATTTGATTGTTGTATTGTGGCCACTATTTTCTTGAGTAGAGAGCATGTTTTTGGTGGTGTTTTTGATTATTTATTATAGATACTCTTACTAGTTAGATATTATTGCAGAGATGAATCGAGTTGAGAAGAAAGTCTTGGAATCTAGTGTGAAAATATATGAAACGAGGTATGCATAGAGTAGAGGAGCAGTGACTTCATGAGAGTGGAGTAGTGATTCCGTGGCATCAACAAAAGGAACAAGTTTCTCCATCCAATCAATTTTGGATAGTCCAATCAGAGTTGGGCAAGGATCGTTGATCATGGTGGCTTTCAACGGGTGGTTTTCGATAGATCCGTGTGAGAACAAAGTCATCCTATCTGATCAGTAGAATCGAGTCTCCTGGTTGATGAGTGTTAGCCAACTGTAGATGATGTCGAGTCTCCTAACTAATGGGAGTCAACAAATCTATGTAAAAGACTATTGCTTGACATAGTAGAGATTCAGAGTAGTGTAGCAGTAACAAGGGTGGTTTATCTCCTAGAAAGGTTTCCACTAGATATCTTGTGTCTCATGTGTGATGATGTGATTGTGCCTTGTTTTTTTGTTTATTGTTTCTCTCATAGTTATTTGTTTAACTGCGTGAGTTATTTTTATGTGAAGGTTTATTTATTTGCTAATGGTTAATATATGCATGATTCAATAAAAAAGTTTAATTTGGTCCAAATTGATAATAAGACACACTACTAATTCACCCCCCCATCTCAGTAGTGCTCAAGGTTTCCAACAAACCAAATATACAGAATCACTAAACATGGTAGAAAGGAAGAGGAGGAAAGTAGAGGCGAGGCGAGTTAGTTAATTAGGCATTTGGGTAGTGATAAACCCTCCCAAATTCCCAGACAAGACAAATCAAATTGTATGTTGCAACAAATTGATAGTGAAAATGTACAGAACGAGAATAGGTAATCCACACTCTCTTATTCCTTTTTGTAGAGTACATACCACCTAGCCCCTGCATATCCTCTCTTATATAGATAGCCATGAGTAAAAAAATTGTTATTTAGGGCCAACCAAGAGAACAACCTAATATTTAGAGGACATTGCCATTTCCAAATCAGTTTGTACCACCTAAAATATATTAGTACTTGTTCAGAGTTCTCCTATGGATCAGGCCAATTTTGTCGCGACCATGCCATTTTCTTTATTGCGAACCCACACCAAGTTGTTTACACTCTAGTTCATTATCATGTCATTTAACACAAAGGATCACACGAGGTCCTATTATTTAGTAGTTGTCCTCCAAGAGATACCCAAGGCTGTCATCTGCTACTAGATACATCCAAGGAAGCAAGGTCATCCAAGGTGTTGAGACCTTTACATTTGAGAGCCACTACTACAGTTACAATTTTTATGGAAATGTGATGATGAAAATTTCATATTTTATATATTATTTAATTTGAAACATTTAAAAATCATATAAATTTGAAAATCAATTTATCAACTTATGTTATTTTTTATTAATATTATTTTTAAAAAATTAGCCTTATTTAATATGTAAAATGCACTTTTAACTATACATTTACCTTGTATTTTGTGAGGAGATGTTCATTCTACAACCTAAGATGTGGTAGTCTTGAGTTGATGCTTGCACCTTTAAAAAAATAAAATAATCTATGCTACTATAAAAAAAATTCAAAATATTTTCTATATTAAAGACCATGTATGATGTAATAAAAACAAAAACAAAAATGAATATAGTTAATATTAATTAAAATCATTCTAAAACATCATGATCTCCACTCTCTCATTATGTTTGCTCGACTTATTGTTGAAAATGTGAATCATTACGAAGAACATGTCTTAAGATCTTTCACACTGGTAAAATATTTCACTCTCACCTGAAGTCATAAATAAAATATTTTGATGTTCAAGTTAAGTAACATAATTTCATATCAAACTTTTAAGAAAGATAAAGTTATTAAAACTAGAAAATAATTATATTTTCACCTCTTAAATAAAATATATGAATATTCATGCTAATTAATATATTTCAATATAAAAATTCATATATATCTACACAGAGAAAATACTACCAAAAATTACTTTAATGTTTTCCATAATAAAATATTTTAGTATTTAAAAAAAGAAGTAATTGAAAGTAAAAAAAAATCAATTACTCTTTAATACAAATGAGATGTGTAATCATTCAATTATGAATACAAAAATATTCAATATGGGTGATAAATAAAGTATTTCAATATACATGTTCAAATGACGTTGATGTACATTTCAAAATATATAAATAACAAAAGGAATATTTTAACATAATAATGTGGTTTATAAATAAAATATTTCAATCTCCATGTAAAATAAAATATTTTAATGTCAACTATGTATATATTATATATGGTTAAAAAAGATGAAATCTATGTATATATTATAGAAAGAAATTAAAAATAAAGCCTTATAGTCAAAACATTTCAATTAGTCATACTACTCTACCTCTTCCCCCTTTGCAAATATAGTTTTCTAGTTTATTTTGTATAAAAAAATATAAAATATTTGTTGTAATTGCAAGATTTAATCTACAAAATCCAAGTGTCAATGGGTTTTTCAAGGCATTGAACCCATTTATATACTTAAATTCAGTTTAAGATTTTAATCCATTTACACATTCAAAGATGCAATATAAAGCTAGTATAAATCCATCTTAACCAAATCTCTAGGTGTAAACCATTTTTGAAAATTTACACTCTAAAATACATTTGCACCTCAAAATATTTCATTGCTCTAGAAACTTGGTAGATTTGTTGTTAGGATGGATTTATACTAGTATAATTTTTAATTATAAGAGGGAGAGAGAGCACACACAAATCTAAAATGTAACATAATTTATCCTACACATTTAATTTTTTTATTTTTAAGAAATTGCATATTTTATTAGTTTTGGAAGTTGCATACTTAATATCATAATTGTCTTTTATATTTAAAAAAATATATATCATTTGTAGGTAAAAATAAAAATTAGAAAGCCTCTCCAGTTAGTTCAATTGGTTGAGTTTGATTTGCTAAAAGCACCCTGAGAATAATGATGTGAGAGTATCTAAATATTTTTTCTCCATGTAAAAATAAAAACAACAAAAATTATATGTAGTTGGAAAGACCCTACAATGATGAAAACACTAACATAAAGTATATCCCTTAACATGGAAAAGATAAAGATATTTGATATTGTGAATTTGTAACTCTGTGAAATTTTATAAAATTGTGGAATATTTGATAAATTTTAAACTCTAAATTGAGAACTTGAGAGGTAATTTCTAGTACAATAATATTCTTAGTGTAGTTTTTGTTCCTTCATACAGATTAGTGAGCAGATTTTGGTTTCTTATTTTATGGAAATTGACAATCTGAATGATTGTCTCTTCAATTCGAAAAGATCAACATGCCTTCATTGTGCTTCTTCCATACCTTTGCAAATCTGTAATCTGGCCACTCTAGGATTGTGCAGCGATAGCCACCACTCTTCAGCTTGTTATAATTATAAATGTGAGTGTCTTGAAAAGTTTGTGTTCATGGGAAACACAACACAATGATGGATTTACGACATGTCCCTAGATAGATCATCTATCACAGATAAACAAATATATAAAAAAAGGAAGCTTAGTGTGTCTCTAGAATATTTCACTTTGACACCACAAATTAAAGTTTATGTTCCTTGATCTGCACACTTGTTCTCTCGTGCAACACTAATTTCTCACATGCATTATAAAGAAACTTAATTTAATATTGCTTAATAATAATAATAATCCACAAATGTGAAATCACAAATGCACATAGTATTCAGAAACATTCTGCAAAGAGAAAATGTTTCACATTTCGCTATTCAAAATACAAAATTGATTAGTGAAAGTCCCTATAGATATGAGAAAATGATTTAAACATAATGAATTTGCATGGGGCATATGTACTAATTCATTTCCCTAGAAATCAATACCTACTATTATTTTTCCTTTAATAAATGTTACGAAATCTTTGTATCAGAGATAAAATTGCCATCTAAATTTTTTATTGCCTCAATGTCTTAAATGCAATATTGACAACATATAACAATTTACTTCAGTTGAAGGCTTATGACAAAATTAAGGTGACAATAAAAAATGTGACGGGAATTGGGTAAGAAGATGAAGGAATTACCATCCATGGTCTGGTAATGACAACTAAATTTGAAGAAAGCTGTTGATATTATCCCCAAATCAGATTCTGGAAGCAAAATAGAGAATGCAAACCACCCTTTCGACCGCTTGGGTATCTAAATGATATCATAAAAAGAGGATAGTGCTATCAGGAATTGGTATCAATTTGAGAAGTGGCATGTGTATGTACTTCTTTTGAACTGAATTTGAAAAAAGGTTCACACACATTCCACACATAAGTGTAGTGATCTAGATCTACAAGCAATAATGGTGAAGCCATTGTAATAATTGTCTATGGGAAGGAGCAAGTGTTGTGAGTTTGCAAGAGTTATAAAAAACAACCAAATGAGGGAAGCTATCAAAAGAACCGATAGAGGAAATTTCATAGTCTATGAGATTTCATTAGAGTAGAAGAGTCTGTAATTGCAACAATAAGGGTGGCGCGAGAATGGCATGAGGAATCAATGAAGTTATATTATTAAAAGACATATAACTTAAAGGAATAACAAAAATGGAGACTGTGTAGGTGGGAAGAACCTATATTATTTATCAATATAATATGATGCAGTTATGGAATAAGAGACAACATCAAGAGAGCCAAATATGGAAGAAATGTAAAATGGGATTTCATATATCGATGGCGGCCCATTCGCACTAGGTGGCTTGGAAAAGAGAGGGGCCCTTCTACTTAGGGGGATGGTTTACATGGTAAGTCACAAGTGCACCAATTAACTTAACCTGACACAGATTATGGGAAGACCCTGCGGTTATGGCCAGTCCCTACAATGGGGGGTGTAGCATTGTAATGGGGTTCAATCCTAATATATATGGGGTTGGCATGAGGAGTTCCGATCAAGAACCCTTGCTTTGGTGGGTAGACAAGACTACTCTTTACTCGAGGTCATGCCAATCCCTTCGAAGGAAATAAGAAGGTGGAGCAACATGAAGTAGACAAAGGTTAGTGATAGACATTGAACTCGGTCAACCTCAGTAAGGCTAAATGTTCTCGGACCCATGGTAATAGAAAAAGGATTGGATAGCTTGGAACAAGCTACAATTTTGTGTTTGGGGCCTATTGGAGGATGATTTTTTTTGAATTTTTTTATAGTATTATTGTAGAAGATTGCGCAGAAGAAATTGGTGCATACTTTCTATAAAGGAAAAACCGCTAATCTTGATGATGCTTAATTCTATACAAACTTTGATTTGAAGGAAAAAACCCTTTGGAATGTTTTCTTTATAGATATTCTAATGTGTTAATTTAATGAAAGTAAGCTTTATAAAATCAAAACTTTCATCTTAATGAAAGTTTTGAAGAACAAAAAAAAAATGTTTTTCATATTAATGATTAATAGTTTCTAGTAAAGTTGTTGTTGCAAATTAATGTTTCTTATTTAAAAGGAAATTGTAATAAGTTTTTAATCCAAAAATGTGAAATCACAAATGCACATAGTATTTGGAAACCTTGAATACCAAGAAATCATTATTTTCTAGTCTGAAACTGACCATCCTTATAACAAATGCCCCTTACGTTACGAATAAAAATTTTTGTTCCTAGTTGAATTAATTTCATGTTTGCTGAATAAAGTTCCCACTACACTACCATTCTTTTCACATCCTTCATTCCTCATAGATTCACAGCTTTATGGAATTGTTTTCTCGCACAGCTAAATCTGTGAAAGTTTTCAATGCAAAGCATCTTAAAATGAAATAAGAAGAGATAAACAAACTAGCAATTCCTATATTGTTGTTGGTTTCAGAGCACTAGAAAAAGGAAAGCCCCATTGTGTTGCCTAATGATGTCGGGACTTCCACAATTGCATTACTATTTGGTTCAATAGTATTTTGGTCCATGAGAGTTCTAGTTACTGATTTTTATTTTTAATCTAAAATTTCCATCAATTTCAGTGTACTTCAAGATGAATTATGTTTGTGACTTCTATCAGATTTTGACAATATCAGCAAACTAGTGGTTACTATGAAAAAACAAAGTTATAATATAGAGAAAACATGACAGAGAGCAAGGGTTTTCAGTTGGGAATGACTCGACCTTTAAGTATCTTTGTTATTTCCTCTACTTTGACAGTCATATGCAACAAGACGCTCATCAACAAGTTCGATTATGTAAATATAATATAGGGTTTTCCCATTGAAATGGTTCACGCAATTGATTTTGTAGCTAGGGAATACTTCAAAGCTTGTTTAGTTAACAATTGTTCGGTGTATTGATTTAGCCAAGAAATACATTGTTGCAAAATTCATATGAAAAACTGCAACATTGTGGATAAAAGTTTTTGTTACACTCAAATCATACAAATTCAGCAAAATTTAACACAACGGCAAATGCTATAGTCACTAGAAAGGAAAATGTGAAATATTTGTTAATTACAGTTTTGATTCCTAGTTACACTAATTTTGCATCTATGAAATAAACTTTATCTTCCTAGTTAAACTAAGTGTTGTCATGCACAACTAGATTTGTAAAGTTTTAAATGGAAAAGAGTCTAAAATGAATTTCATTCCTGCGGGAAAAATTTTCCTTTGCATAGTTCTCCAACACATACCTTGTCCTCTGCACAGATTTACAACTTTATACAATTATTCTCCCACACAGCTAAATATGTAAAAGTTTTAAATGGAAAATAACTTAAAAAATGAAATAATAAAAGATAAATGCACTAGAAGTACCTATCTTATTGTCAGTGTTGCAATATTAACTGAAGAAATTGACCCCCTGGGTTCTCCTACACATACCCATCCTTCGCACATCCTTCATTCTGTATAGATTCATAACTCTATGAAACTGCTCTCTTGTACAACTAAATCTGTAAAATTTTAAATGGAAAAGAGTTTAAAATTAATTTCGTGTTTACACCCCTTGTCCCGCACATACCCCATCCTCCACACTTCCTTATGGATTCGCAAGATTGCAGTAGTATAACGTTCTTGATTTATATTTATCTTAATTAGGTAGATAATAATATGGTTTAATTATTAAGATATAATGTCCTTAATTAATAATTTTACCACATTAAGGATAAATGTTTTAATTGTATGTAGTGTGGAAGGACTATGATTTGTAGAGAAAATAGAAAAGTTGTAGAGGAAGTGCAGAAGAAAGAGTGTGCGGATATATTTAGTGCAAGAGGGTTTGTTAATTTGAATCATCATTTTTTTCCTCCATAGTGTGCATAGCGTTCATTGCCCCTCTACATTCTGCATAATGAAAATGTTCATCGCCCCTATCCCTTTGTAGTTTGCACTTTTTGCTCACCCTTTTTCCTTCTTCTACATTTTTCATATCCTTTATCTTTACATTTTGTATAATGAAAGCTTTCGCACCTTTGCACATCCTTCATTTCGCACAAATTCATAGTTCTATGCAATTGTTTTTACTCGCAACCTTTAAAATTAATTTCATGCCTACAGAATAATGTTCCCTCTACACTTTCATTCTTCCGCACATACTCTATCCTTCGTACAAGGAAGATCAGCACAATGAAACATAATAATATTAATTGGAGATTTGTTCAGCACACACCCCGTCCCCCTCCTTTGTCGTCCTTATGTAAAGGACTTGAAACCACAATAATCCTCCCATCATTGGAGGAATAACAACTCACAAACTTAGTTTAAAATTAATTCTTCCCCTACGGAATAAAGTTCCCTCTACACCCTCGTTCTCCTGCACATATCTTGTCCTCTACACAGTAAAAACTATGCATAAGGAAGCTCGCACAATGAAACATCATAATATTAATTGGAGATTTGTTTAGGCCCCCTTGCTTATGTAAAGGACCTGCAACCATGTCAATTCTAGCATCATTAGGCAGAGAAGTAACATACCCATTTCAGTGCCAGTGTCAGAGTACTCACCAATGCAATGACCACTCACAACATTGGTTTTTATTTTTTCAATGAATTGTCACGAATTGACAAATACCAAAAATAAAACATCATCCACCAGGCGAATTATGTCACATCATAGCTTTCTCAACCAATCGAAAATTAGAAATAAGATTTGCAAAAAATTAGAAAATTTATTTAAATTTACAAGAAAATATAAATATTAAGCTTTTCTCGAAACCTTGGTTAAAATTGTAAAAACACATCAAAATAATGTAGAATCGAACATTTTGATCATAAGGTGGACGTTATAGTCCCTGGCAATGTAGGGACTAAAAGTTAGATGGCTATAAGTTTTTGTAAAAAATGAGAAAATCTGTAAAAAAGTTTTGAAAGCTAGATGAAAGTTTCCTGCTAATGCGTTCATTTTTACATGTGACCAAACTTAGAAAAAAAATGAAATGATTGAAGAGTACTCACGAATAATAATAGAGGCATAAAGACAAATAAAATGGGTAAAACAAGACAATACAATTGAGCAAAATCATACAAATGTGGTGAATAATATGGATAAAAAGGACATATTCATTAATAATATGGCTAGAGTTAGTTAATTTCTATCTTAATCATTTCAATTGAAAGGAAAACTACTCTTTAGAATTTTAAGAATAGAATTTATATTCAAATAATTTTAAGTGTTTTTTATATTTAAATAATTTTAAATTATATATATTGTAAATTAATTATTTAATAAAAATTTGGCACAATTATTAAAAATATTATAATAAAAAATGAAAAACAATAATCTCACTCTAACAAAATAATAATAAACTCATTCTCAAAAACTAGTTATAAAAATACATTTTTAAAGTTAAATTATTTTAATTAAAGAGAAGATGCATAACTCATAAATTTATATATTGTTAATTTATAAAATTCCACAATGTTAATTATAAAAAAAAATTAACAATATTTAATAAATTAATAAATACGATAAATTTGAAATTATTTGTAAAATAATATTGTCTTTGTCATCAAATAACATAAAGATAGTGAGCTATAAGATAAAGACTAATGGCTTTACCATTATTACTCTTCTTTTCATATATAATTTTCCACAAAATTCTTATTATACCTGCCCCACAATAGAATATATTGTATTTAGTTTTTGGTTTTTGGTTTGACTATCTATTAGTTTGTTTTGACTAAAAAATTTGCATCCATTTGCAAAGTTTAAAATTTGAAATTCATTTATTTTTGGCACTCTTATTAAAGACAAATAGTTGTGAAATTTGAAAATAAGTCAACCTTCCCACTTTCAATTCCTCATCAAAGAAATGAGAACCTGAATAAGATACAAGACAAAGACCCTCCTAACTTACGCCTTTGTACCACTACATCGTGATCCAAGCACAAGCATAAATTAAAGAGCAATTCAATAAAATAGGTAAATGGATAACCACTATATCTTGATTCAAGCACAAGAAAAGATTAAAGAAAAATTCAATAAAATTGGTAGATGGATGATTCACTCTCGCGGTTAAAATGAGTCTACAAATTCAAAATCTCAGTCCCAAAATATCAAAAATAAATAAATAAAGTACATTATTAATTTTCAGGTCAAATCTCGCAAAACAAGTGGAATCATATTTAAAATACATTATATCGTTCCATGGAGATGAATAAAACACGACAGAGCTTGAGACAGTGAATGACAAGATTTATCCTTGGCCTATATTAATTTTAATTTAATTTAGTGATGAAGTGAAAAAACAATAATTAATTAAATTAAAATATAATTAGTTCAGTAACTTTATTAATGCATTAATTTATATAATGTAGTATAATATTGATGTTAATACATATAAAATAATAAAAAAATAATAATAAATATAATATACAATAATTAAACAATTAGGCAATCACCTACCACAAAATGCCTATAACATGGACGAAATAATAATAATTTGTTAAGATTATCTATATTTAAAACATTAAATAGTTAATATTAATATAATATATCCCTCATAATAATAAATATTAACATTATAAATAATATTATATCTATATTAAAAATAACATAGTACTATATTAATAATAAAAATACAAAAATTAATAATTATTCTATATTGAATTATAAATATTAATATAAAATATTAATAATATTATATCAATTTAAAAAACCACCATTCACCTATCAAATTGTAATGTTACAGGTTTAATTTAGCTATAATTGAACTAAGTCGCAGATACTTGCTGCTATGTAGCTTGTTCATATAAAGTGATATGGGTTTGTTATGAAATTCAAGGGAAAACAACAAAGAAACTTTGACCAAATGGCCCAACAAAGCACAAACACTCTAGTGTACAATCCAGGTAACATTTTGACTAATCTATATAAAACGATATAATAGATTTCTACGAAGGTTCAAATTTGTAACATTGTGCCTCATCTAAATATGAGATGATGTAATGCATTTCCGTGAAGGTTCTAAATCGTAAAGTGATGTGGGTGTTGAAATGATATAATACATTTCCACAAAGGTTTTAATTCGTAAAGTGATGTGAGTGTTGAAAGGATTTTGGAAATTTAGATGGAAAAACATTATTGTTCACCGCCTCTAGTGAATTTTACATTTACAATGTCACATCACGAGCATTAAATGATTCATTCGCGAAACCATAATCTTAAACGGAAGGAAAAATCTTTGAAAATATTCAACGCATTTGAAAGACATGATTTCCATTTTACGTATTGAACATCTTTAGTGTAGAAGGACTATGATTTGCAGAGAAAATAGAAAAGTTGTAGAGGAAGTGCACAAGATAGAGTGTGTGGACATATTTAGTACGAGAGATTTTGTTAATTCGAATCATCATTTTTTTCCTCCACAATGTGCATACCATTCATTTCCCCTCTGCATTTTGGAGAATGAAAATGTTCATTGCCCCTATGGATTTAACACAATGAAAACGTTAACTACCCCTTTGTAGTTTGCACTTTTCACTCACCTTTTTTCCTTCTTCTACATTGTGCATATCCTTTATCTCTGTATTTATATAATGAAAGCTTTCACACCTCTGCACATCCTTCATTTCACACAGATTCATAGTTCTATGCAACTGTTGTCCCGCACAACCTTTAAAATTAATTTCATGCCTATGGAATAATGTTCCCTCTACACTTTCGTTCTTCCGCACATACTCTATCCTCTGTACAAGGAAGCTCGGCACAATGAAACATAATAATATTAATTGGATATTTGTTCAGCACACACACATGCCCCCCCCGTCCCACATATGTAAAGGACTTGAAACTGCGTCAATTCTCCCATCATTGAAGGAATAAAAACTCACAAAATTAGTTTAAAATTAATTCTTCCCCTGTGTAATAAAGTTCCCTTTGCACCCCCGTTCTCCTGCACATATCCCGTCCTATATAGAGTGAAAACTATGCACAAGGAAGCTCTGCACAATGAAACATAATAATATTAATTGGAGATTTGTTTAGGCCCCCTAGCCTATGTAAAGGACCCGCAACCATGTCAATTCTATCATCATTGGGCATAGAAGTAACGTACCCATGTGAGAGTATTCACCAATAGAATGACCACTCACAACATTGGTTTTTCGTTTTTTTCGATGAATTGTCAAGAACTGACAAATACCAAAAACAAAACATCCCCCACCAAGGGAATTATGTCCCATATGTTAGTTCTGGTATCTTCATCTCTCTATCAGTGATCAAATTTCTCTTTTATGCATGCATATTAGGTGTCCCATCTGATCAGCTGCATTCCATTAGGTCATGGATCAACTGATGGTAGTGGTTCATTGTCAATTTCCCTCATGCCATTTACCTGCTAGCCTATTATCACATGTTCAGGTCATTTACTGTTATTTTATTTCATTCCATTTACCAAAAACATTTTTAGGGTTTTAGGTCTCATTAGGTCTAGGGTTTGCCACCATGGTTATCAAAAACTCAATAAAGGGTCAGCAGGCACATGAGGAGGTCTAATAAGTTCATCAGATCAAAATTTCACTAAAGATATGTTCAATAAATGATTTTTACCTCAAAACTCTGTTTTGAGGTAAAAAAACAGAGTTTTTTTTATTTCTATCTATAAAATTCATGTAATTTGAAATGTTTTCGATATGTAATAAGTTCCAGCTATTGTCCTTGCTCACCTTGCCAACTCCAACCATTGCAGACAAAAACACAAGCATCAATGAATCAGTTTACCATGTGATCAAGAAAAGTCAATGCAAATGAAAAAACAGAGCTTATGACCAAAAGTGACTTTGACATTAGAAAATTGGGTTTGGAATAAGTAAAAATTAAAGGTCATCCATATATAAAATGAAAGGGGTGCCATTTATCATTTTATTTTGCAAAATACCCTTGGAGAGCAAAAAATCGCGATTTGGAGCAAAGGAGATCAAAAACCTTGTTTTCCAAGCAACTTTGCCTGGCGCTACGCATCAGAGGCAGTGCACTGCGCATCAGAGTGGCGCTGCACATCAGAGTGGCGCTGCACATCAGTCACTTTCTGCCATTCTAAATTTGCACGGACACTATGCATCAGGAGGGCGCTGCGCATTGGGCCCAGTGCACTACGCATCAGTCCAGAACTTGGTAAATCATTCCAAATCGTTCAATAACCGTAAAAAATGATGTATTTCCATTCTACAAGTAAGTGATCATTGCCCTAGAGCTAAATTTGATGTCATACTTGTGTTCTTCATGAGTTTTGCATATTGAAAGTGAAACCCTAGCTGTCTTCATTGTTTTCTATTTCATTGTGCAATTTTTACTCCACCATCATAAAAAACATCATTAAACCCTTTTCCCTCTTCCATTTGCCTAAATCACTCCATTTATGTCATTTTCCATATCCCGCTCCCCTAAAACAACTAATTCCCTTCACCAAACCCTAAATCCCTCACTAAACCCTAGTTTCCCAAAACTAATCCCTTCATTCCCCAATTCCATTTCCCATTAGTAAAATCTCTTCATACTCATCACCCTTGTCCTCCCTCATTACCATTTTTCACCATATCATCATCATATCACTTTCCTAAGACAAGCACCAAGCATCATGGCAAGAAACAGTAAGTTATGAAGAAGAAACATTAAGTGACAGTGCAAGAGAAAGGAATGTACAGCCTAGGGGACCTCACAAGGGTGGGAAAATTATCAGAGAGGAACCTATTAGCACTGCTGAACTCCTTGCTTGTCCCCTTGCCACCACTTGTTTCAGATGCCAATCTTGCTTTGAGTTTTGTGAGATGGTTGAGAGGGTTAAGTATCATCATGAATTAGCAAGGCAATTTGTCATAAACATGGAGAACAATATGGTACACCTTGCTAGCATCAATTTCACTCTTTCACCAGCCATTATTGCAGAAGCAACTAGAATGCCAGATGTAGGGGAAAGGTGGAACAAAAGACAAAATATCAGAAAACATCATTATGAACCATACAGTAAAGCCAAATATCATGGTAGATTGAGCAGAGTGTTTCCTTTCAAGTTCTTGGAGGGCCGGTATGTTCCACTTATGAAAATCATCATCAAATACTTCACATGTGAGGGTAGGTTCTCCAGACTCTGTGCCTATCATATTAGATTATTCATGCATTTCACCAAGGTTAGAATGATGAGTATTCCATATCTCATTTGCAAAAGCATTGAAATGATTACTGTGATTGCAAAGAGAAAACCATACCCACAACAGCTCAACATCATTTTTCACTTTGTTTTCATCAAGATTATTGTTGTGCATCAGCTCATTCAATTGGGAGTGTCATGGGAAATCTTCATTGCCCATGAAATCTTCAAGGGGCCTCAAATTTTTGCAGATCCTCAAGAAGAAGGTGAACCTTCTGGGCAACAAAGAGAGCCTGAAAGTAAAACCGAAGAGGCTCACATTCATGTGTTTATAAATTATTTAAAAAGCACAATAAGACTTTTTGCAGCTTCCAAATAAGTATTATCTCCACCAGGGATGGAAGGGGTCTCGTTTCCTTCACCGGATCACAGGAAAATGCTATCTTCACCTGGGGTGAAAGGGGCTTTGCCTTATTCTTTAGTAGAATAGGTATAGGACAAAGGAAAGCAACCATTGCATGATTAAGGGCCTTGCGAATGCCAAGACAGTGAATTTGTTTTGGTTAAGGAAGATGACATTGATTTGGGCTCCCAAAGCTCAAGACTCAAGGATGTGGTCATTAAAGAGAAAGAAGCTGAGATCCAAGCCTTATCACTTGACCTTGAGAGGGCTAAATGGATCATTAACTACCTTGCGCAACAGAACAAGCAATTGGAGGACAAACAAACAATCATGGAGCTACAAACTATTAGGGAAAACCGACAAGTGGCAAAAAGAAAGAAAATCAAGACGACATCACTGGAGCAAGAGATAGAGTCTGACCAAGAATCATGGTTAGAAAGAGTGAATGTCCACCGTGAGAAGCTGTTGGATAAGGCTAACAAGGAAAAGAGCATGTTGGGCCACATGGCTTATCACTACTTGGCCCGGAATAAGATTTGCAAGACAAGGATAAGAAGCCTAAAAGCTAAGTTAAAGAGAGCCTTAAAAGCCAAAAAGGAGCAAGATAAACTTAAAATTTTGGTTGAAGCTTCCTTGGCTTAGCAAAACAATTAATAATCTTGCCTCTTGCCAATTTTGAAGCAATTTGGAGAAATTTTTGTCATTTCACAAATTTTAATTGCAAAACACAGGAAATTTCATTTGATGCACAGCGCCACTAGCGCTGTGCATTGAGTTGGCTTGGAATTTTACAAAATGGTTTGCATTTTTGGATTCCTCATGGAAAAATACTGAAACCTAGAAAGTTTCATGAAATTTGGATGCGATCTGGGTCACCTAAAGGGCAAAAAACACCTAAAACTTGCTCTCTTTGCCACTTTTTGGACCCACAGGAAGCAGTCTTGGAAGAAGTGATTTTTGAAGGGGAAAATAGACTCCAAATCCAAAAATTCCAATTTTCCTAGAAAGTAGACAAACAGAGCTTTCCAACAAGCCATATTGGAGCTAATTTGGTGAAGGGGAAGTCCTTCAAACTCAGCCTTGAAGGGGCACTGCGCATCAGGCAAAATTTTGCCAATTTTGCTCAAAAACTTAGAATTTCGCCTAGTTTTCTACCAGTTTGACTTTTTCTTCTCTCATGGTAAAATTCATGATGTAATATGATGTAAATTGATGTACTATGATGTAAAAATGATGAAAAGTGACTTAAGGAGGTAGATACATCAGTTATAGGTGGTTTTGAGTTGAATGAATAAGTTTCCATAGTTTTAGAGGCAAGCTGTTCCACTGTCTATTTTTCAATTCCTAGTTTAGATCTTGTTGAAACAACTCCTTGACTCATGGATTCGACCCCTCATGGCTAACATAGGTGGTTTGATGCCTATATCTTGTACTTTCTTAGTCATTTGTCATGGTTGGACTCTTGTGGATGCATTGAGCTACTTTGTACATCACTTCTGCAATTTGGCAAGGAAATAAACCAGGTTTTTGTAGCATTTTGTGGGATTCTTGTGGTAATGTGAATTAGCATTGTTTTTCCTCTATTATTTCAGTTGGTCCTATGTTTATATGTACCATCATCTCTCTTTTTCTGCATAACTAAATGAATCAAGTTTAAAAGGTGGAATCCATTTGTGTTTCAGTGCTCTTCCTTGGGGTTTATTTAGTTTTAAATGTTTTCTACTGTTTGAAGAGGTCTTATGACATTTGCATGCCCTCTCCAACTACTCACCTGTCTTTAGACTCACCATTACATTCATTTCAAAGTGCTAAAGCACTTGCTTACCTCGCCACAAAAACCTCTGCAAATCTGAGTTGATTTCCAGAACCCAAAGCTGCCTTCCTCATCTGATCCAGCAATCAACCATTAAAATCAATCAAATTCCTTTGAGCATATACCTAGCCTAAAATTAGTATTTATACAGTCATCTCAAGCCTTTCTTAACATATTTTCATTGAGATTGACGAGGAGAGAGCCCTCTCCCGACCCAGAATGGCTAACTACCAGGTTAAGCATGGTTTGATGTTACCCTAGACTTGCATTTCTCGGCCTAAGGTAGATTTAGTCACTAACACCATCATAGCTTTCTCAACCAATCGAAATTTAGAAATAAAATTTGTAGAAAATTATAAAATTCATTTGAATTTACGAGAAAATATAAATATTAAGCATTTTCCCGAAACCTTCGTTAAAATTGTAAAAACACCACAAAATAATGTAGAATCAAACACTTTGATCCTAAGGTGGATGTTATAGTCCCTGACAATGTAGGGACTAAAAATTAGATGGCTGTAAGTTTTTGAAAAAATGAGAAAATCCGTAAAAATGTTTGGAAAGCTAGATGAAAGTTTCCTTCTAATGTACTCATTTGTACATGTGACCAAACTTAGAAAAAGAAGAAATGATTAAAAATTACTCACGAATAATAATAGAGCCATAAAGAAAAATAAAATGGGTAAAACAATACAATACAATTGTGCACAATCATACAAATGTGGTGAATAATATAGATAAAAAGGACATATTCATTAATAATATGGCTGGAGTTAGTTAATTTCTATCTAAATCATTTCAATGGAAAGGAAAAGTACTATTTAGAATTTTAAGAATAGAATTTGTATTCAAATATATTTTAAGAGTTTTTATATATTTAAATAATTTTAAGTATATATTTGAAAATTAATTATTTTAATTAAAAAAATGGCACAATTCTAGAAAAATATAATAAAAATAAAAAAAATAACTCACTTAACAAAAAATAATAAACTTATTCTCTAAAACAATATAAAAATACGTTTCAAAATTGAAATTATTCTAATAAGAAAAGAGCAAACCATACTTTATATATGGTAATTGTATAAAATTCCACATGTTAACTATAAATTAGCAATATTTAATGAATTAATAAATAAGGTAAATTTTAAATTATTTGTAAAAATATATTGTTTGTGTCATCAGATAACATAAAGATAGTGAGCTATAAGATAAAGACTAATGGCTTTACCATTATTACTCTTATTTTCATATATAATTTTCCACGAAATTCTTATTATACCTTTTCATTTTTTGGTTTGAATATCTATTAATTTTCTTTGGCTAAAAAAATTGCATCCATTTGCAAAGTTTAACATTTGAAATTCAATTTTATTATTTTTTAATATTGTTTAAATCTATTTATTTTCAATTGGATTTGTTGCACTCTTTTTAAAGACAAAATAGTTGTGAAATTTGAGAATAAGTCGACCTTCCCACTTTCAATTCCTCATCAAAGAAATGAGAACCCAAGCACAAGCATAGATTAAAGAGAAATTCAATCAAATAGGTAGATGGATAACCACTATATCTTGATTCGAGCACAAGCAAAGATTAAAGAGAAATTCAATAAAATAGGTAGATGGATGGTTCACTCTCACAGTTAAAATGAGTCTACAAATTCAAAATCTTAGTCCCAAAGTACCAAAAATAAATAAATAAAGTACACTATTTTAATGTTAAATCTGGCAAAACAATTGGATTCATATATAAAATGCATTGTATTGTGCTATGGACATGAATAAAACATGATAGAGCTTGAGACAGTAAAGGACGAGATTTATCCTTGACCTATATTAATTTTAATTTAATTTAGTGATGAAGTGAAAAAACAATAGTTAATTAGATTAGAATATAAACAGATTAATATAATTAGTTTACTAACTCTATTAATGCATTAATTTATATAATGTAACATAATATTAATATTAAACATATAAAATAATAAAAATAAATTAATAAATATAAAATACATTAAAACACAATTTGATGATCACCCCCACAATGATAAATAACGTTAACATGGTCAAAAAATAATAATTTGTTAATATTATTTAATTTGAGTACATTAATATATGTAAAATATAAGAATAATAATTCCTCTTATTCATATTAATAAATTATGATATTAATACAAAAATTAATATTATTATAGTTGAACTAGCTGTTTATATTATGTATTAATAATATTACAATCAATTTAAAAGCCACCATTTACCTATCAAATTGCAATGTTACATGTTTAATTTAGCTATAATTAAACTAAACGACATATGCTCGCTGCTATGTAGCTTGTTCATATAAAGTGATGTGGGTGTGCTATGAAATTCAAAGGAAAACAACAAAGAAACTTTGACCAAATGGCCCGACGAAACACAAACACTCTAGTGTACAATCGAGGTAACATTTTGATTAATCTATATAAAATGATATAATACATTTTCGCGAAGGTTCAAATTCGTAATGTTGTGACTCATCTAAATATAAAATGATGTAATACATTTCCGTGAAGGTTCTAAATCGTAAAGTGATGTGGGTGTTGAAACGAGATAATACATTTCCACGAAGGTTTTAATTCGTAAAGTGACGTGAGTGTTGAAAGGCTTTTGGAAATTTAGAGGGAAAAACATTGTTGTTGACCGCCTTTAGTGAATTTACCATTTAAAATGTCACATCACAAGCATTCAATGATTCATTCACGAAACCATAATCGTAAAAGGAAGGAAAAATATTTGAAGAAGTTCAATGCATTTGAAAGGCATGATTTCCATTTTACGGAATCAACAACTTTTTTCTTAACAAAATGGGTAGCTATTATATGAAAGAATCTAGATTGCATGACAAAAATCATTTATGAGCTTTGGTGATTTTTGCTGGCTCAATATTCCAATATATCCACAACGGGATTTTCTTGCTTCTACAAACTTTTTTCACTATTGTTTTACAATGAAATCTCTCATGAATTTTACAAAATTTTCTCCAAATAAATTCGTATTTGCAATACATAAAACATATTATTCGTAATGCCCCAAAGTGGCCAGCCTCTGCTACAATTTCCATTACCTCCTTTCCACGAGACAAGAATCCATCAGTTGCCACATCAACCGCTTCCGCTACCTGAAGATCTATGTCGAGGCCAAAGGAATTATGCTGGGAATCAAAGTCCCTTGCGTTCAATGAATCCCCTCATATTTGCAACCTTTGAAGTAATAATTTGGACTCAAAACAACCATCTATCCATGCACATTAGCATCCATTCAACTTTATTTTCCATCAAATTGAACCTAGCCTCCCTCTTGCTCTCAACAAGCTCCAACCTTCTAGTTGTAATCTCTACCATACCCATTAACACTTAAAATAACTTCTCAACCAACTACTTCAAGTGCTCCATTTGACCATCAAGGAATTTTCTCTTAAGAGCAACCATGACTATAATAACACAATACAAGTTGCATAACAAATGGACAAAGCACCGAGTGAAGAAGTAAGAAATTTAATTTTCCCTGAGCCTTTTCACTTTTAATAGTTCTTCATCCCTCCAACCACGACAAAACCTGAGTAAAGACATTAATTCGAGATGGGCTTGAATCCGAGGAAATTCCACTAGAAGAAGCTCTACCATTCAAATTAATTCCAAGCCTCTAAAAAATGATGCATTGTATTAAAATCCATCTTTGAGAAGTTTGATCATATCAACTGTTGGAATTTTCTGCTAAATTCCATAAGAGACAAACACAAAAAAATGCTCTGTTTTTTACTCTGTTTCTGCACAGAAAACTGAAAATTTCATTTTCTGGAAATGGTGTTGCAACAACAAGATTCATTGTTGCAGCAATGCTGATCGTGGTGTTGCAGCAACAGGAAATTTCTGATATTTTAAAATAAAAACTGAAAAACAGAGTAATGCTTGGCAAACTGATGAAACAGTAACTGAAACTTAACTTGTATTCAGTAAAACAGTTGATAAACAGTAAACAAACTGATACAATAAACCAACTTTCTTTATCTCAGAAAGTTGCAGGTGTTCAAACACTGTTGTGCGGTTACAAAATAAGCACAAAAATAACCTGTCTCAGTATTGCAGTCTCAACACTGCTGCTCCAGCAACTTAATCTCAGCACTGTGGTGCATAGAGCTTCATTCACGCTACTGTACATTCTATGTTAAAAACACAGAGATTAACATTGTTTCCGCTCACTCAGAAAACAGAACTGTTGTTCTTTTCTGCTTGGTTAAAAAACAGAACTGCTGTGCGTTTATATTTATAGGAAAACAAATATCTGTGTTTAAACAATAAACTAAGTAAAATATATGCTGATATATATCTGCGTATTTATTGTAGAAGAGGCGGTGATGCTTTTCAAGACGGCAGTCTGCAGGGGAATTAAACTCTGAATTTAATGCGTATTTAATGCTCAAAAATATCAGAAGACTTTTGCTGCTTCCGGATAATCTGCAATAACTGCTGAAGGTCAGATCTCTATTCAGCATTTATGTGATGCAGTTGGAATTAAATTCCAACACTCCCCCTTAATTTCAACTGCTGCATACCCAGGCATTTTCTGAAATGATCAAAACTTTTCTTTGGCAATGGATTTGTCAAGATGTCAGCAAGCTGATCCTCTGTTCTGCAATGCTGCAAAACAATCTCACCATTGTTAACCAATTCACGTATGAAGTGAAATTTGGTATCTATGTGCTTTGTTCTTTTATGAAAAACAGAGTTTTTAGACAAAGCTATTGCTGAGCTATTGTCACAGTAAATGGTTGTGCCATTTTCTTGTTCATGACACAAATCTCTTAGAACTCTTCTCAACCACACTGCTTTGCTTGCTGCTGCTGTTGCTGCCACATACTCTGCCTCTGCTGTTGACAAAGCCACAACTGGTTGCTTCTTGGAAGCCCATGAGATGGCTCCCGATCCCATATGAAACACATATCCTGATTTGTTTTTCCTATCATCAACACTTCCAGCCCAATCACTGTCCGTGTAACCTGTCAACATGAAACTTTCAGAAAAGGAGTATAAAATACCAAACCCCTTCGTTCCATTCACATACCTTAGAATCCTCTTGGCTGCCTGCCAATGAGTCTCTTTCGGTCTTTCCATAAATCTGGAGATTAAACTCACAGCGTGCATAATATCTGGCCTAGTTGCAGTCAA